>JAYMSP010000086.1:0-88243 GCA_036897095.1 Plantago elongata
CACGTATCACTCTCTCGTAATTTATGGATATAATTGTTTAATATAATCCTTAAATAATTTTTAAAATATAAAAAAAATATTGCACATTTTATTAAATATAAAATAAATAAAAAATTTCAAACACGCGATTTGTTACAATAAACTTTTCAATTAGGTTTTTGAATTTTGAAGTGATTTTATTTTTTATTTTTTATAAATTATTTTTAATAGAGATATATTTTTATATTAATAATTTAGTAATATAGTTAAAACTTAGAATTTATTTACAATTAATAAAGATGATAGTATTCACGTTTACGTCAACCGTATTTTTATATTTTTCAATATGACACGTGTCAGGTAATTAAGTTGTCACATGTCACGAGGTACCTAAATTGGACATAATGTTAATTTAATATATTAAAATTGAACGACAACAATTAAATGTACATTTCCTCAGAAATATACAACTTATGGTATTTTTTTGAACTTTTCCTAATAGTAATAGATATGTCTAACTTACGGATTATTAAGGCTCTCTTTGTTATATCGTTGGAGCTGCCATCTCCCTATTCAAATCGAACATTTTACACACAAAAGTTTCAATTTCAATTGAAAAAGTCAACTCAAATTTTATACCAATCGGTCCTAAATTTTGTATAATTTTCAAACTAATCTGCATATCAAATCAATTTGTTTTCGTAAAATAACCATCCGTATCCGATCCGACCATGTAACCACCAAGCCATGGGAAGAAATGGTGTTCAAGGTGAAGCGCATTCGATTCGTTTCTTCATCGTTGTTGTTCCATGGAAGAAATGCTCTGCCCATTCCAAATCCAATTCTCCGATCTTCTCCTACTTTCGTCCGACCAACAACCATGTTCACGCGAACAGCTCCAACGCTTAAGCTTAATTTCAGAAAATATACTCCAAAATCTCGGGCCCACCGGGCCGGGCCTTATAGCCATTAGCTGTTTCCCATTAGCGCAAGATCTCAGCCAAAAGCTCCTACCTTTGGCCCGAAAGCTCGCTCTTCTCAGCAATGAAGACCGGAAAATGATTCTCAGGGTAAATTGCCAAGATTTTGTTCTGTTTTACCACATCAAAATTGAAGCTTTACTGTATATATATTTGATTTTTTTGCTGTAAATGTGTCTAATATTGTTCTGGCTAAGTAAATAGGAGCATAATTTGGGAAGTGACGTTCCACTAAAGAATCTGGATAGAATAGTCTCTTCGTTTGCTATGCAAATGAAATATGGTCAGGAAGAGTTTAATTTCGATGTCAATGCGAAAGCCGTATATGATTCGGAGTTTAAGGATTTAGGTTTTGCATTTCGTGAATTGGGTTTTTGCTTGATGGAGCTAGGGCTTTGTCTTGCGCGTGTTTGTGATAAGTTAATTGGTGGTTGTGAGCTGGAACAGAGTTTACTGCAAGGGGGAACGGCGAAAGGCCGGTTAATACATTATCATTCGGTTTCAGATAATGCTGTTCTGGTCCGGAAAGCGTGTAAGAGGAAAGGTTGCAAAGGAGGTAAAGATAATTTGAAGAAAGATGTTGATTTAGGTGATGGTGGTAAGTCGAATTTGTGGCAGCAGTGGCATTATGATTATGGGGTGTTTACGGTTTTGACAGCTCCAATGTTTTTGTTGGCGAGTGGAAGTGATGGGCGAGAATGTGAGTCACCGAGTGGGCATTCGTATTTGCAAGTGTTTCATCCGGAGATGAATCGTGTACTTAATGTGAAAGTGCCCGAAGGGAGTTGTATTGTTCAGGTGGGGGAAGTTGCAGATGTTTTGTCGAAGGGGAAGCTTCGAGCAACTCTTCATTGTGTTACCAGACCAGCCGACTTTGATGATTTGAGCAGAGAGCTTTTTGTCATCTTTTTGCAGCCTGCATGGACCAAGAGGTTTTCACTTTCTGATTATTCCAGGGAGCGGTTAACTTTCAGTTCGAATTTTGGCGCTGAGAGGGTGTATAATGATGAGGAGGAGAATGCAAATGGATTGACATGGAACCTTCGCAATATTGTCCCTCCACTATCCAAAAGGTTGCGAGATGGCATGACATTTGCTGAATTTTCAAAAGAAACTACGAAGCAGTATTATGGCGGTCAAGGTTTGCAATCCAACAGATAGTATGAGGTAATGATAATGTTCTTTGTTCTCCGTATGTTGTCGCTTAGCTAGAAGTTTCTGTTTAAGGGTGAAGAATAGACTAATTTGTTCATTTAGCATTTTCTCTGGGATTGATTGCCCGTTTAGTTGTAGCCACTGCATTTTGTTTTAAAATAGACGATCTGATTTATGGTCATTGACATCAATTTCATCAATATTTCCATCTGTTTGGAGTAATTGGGAACACCCACTTAACTTAGTATGTTGTTGAACCCTTCTTTTAGTTTCAGCTGAACCCGAATGTGGCCCAACAATAAATTTTAGAAGCCCATTTGTTAATTCAGCTTGAAATTCTTGCACTCATTCTGGGTCGCGACTCGCGTGTGTTGCACAGAAATGAGGAAGATGTCAAGCATGTTTCTCATGCATTGGATTGGTCAGCCAGCCCATGAGGCTACTCTGGATGCTATATACTTGTATATCAGTATATGACATCCAGGCCCAATTCATGAGGACATTGCTTGTTTTCTAGGGGAAGACATTGAAGCGGAACTGGATATAGGAGATCATATTCTGAATGATTCTAGTGTTGTTGACGATTTTTACCCCACTAGTTACAAGAGTATACGATGAAAGAAAATCCTGGAAGAAGGAAATGAGTTCTAAATAAGGAAATCTATATACTGTTTCGTGTTCAGTAATCTAAATAAGGAAATCTATAAAGAAAATCCAGATGTTGCTTTTTATGAATTTCAGTAATATGACCAAACGGATACGACTGCTGTTTCTTAGGTTTGTAGTTGTACTGTTTCTTTCCTGCGGGTCTATTAGTATCTCCAAGCAAGTTTTCTAGCCGGTGGACATGAATTATAGAATCAGGGTATTTGAATTCTCCATCCCAAAATTGATTGTTAGTTCTCTTCTATTCCAATCTTAGTTTTAATACCCAACGAGCTGAAACCTGGAAAATAAAGCAATAGAGAAAGAAACACAGGTAAGTAAGCAACATAAATGCTTTCATTAGTCATTGGTGTGTGACTTCCAAAGAGAGGGAACGAAAAGATGGAAATAAGGAAAGAAACGACAGTTGCCTGTGTCGTTAAGTTAGCAAGTCGGGTCATTTTTTATCTCTGCTGGACTCGTGGTATCTCCCTGAACTTCGAAGCTGGAACTGTACGATAGTACTGTCACCTTCTATACTGTGTATAGTATTATTCCCTTCGTTTGTCGTAGCTCGACTGTACTGCCGTAGATTGAAACACAAAGAATCAAAGCAGAATGTATGCCTGATGTTTTTAACGGGATTGTGAATTGGTGTGACTTGTAACTATAGAGAACAAGAACCCTGTCTTCTCTTTCTCTGTGCTTATATTCTTTCACTACTAAATTCCAAGGTATTTCTTCTTGTCTGCTTCTTCCAAAATCCAAAATAGTCCCCCTATTCTGCTACTCCTTCATTCAGAGACATAAGCGTGCCTTATAGATTCATATGACAACAAAGCATCTATCACATGTTTTCAAATTTGGTGACTTGCTGTCCCCATTTGAATAGTCTCTAATAAAAGCCGTATTGAAAGTGGTTGATAATATACCAAATTTGTACTAATCAAACATTTAACGTGTTCCTGGCAAGTCTTAGGCAATCTTATCTTTCTGAGTTTCTGGTGATTGTGTGATTGTTAGCGTTAAGTTACGTTCATACTGAGTTTCTGGTGATTATGTCATTGTTAATGTTAGGTTATGCGGTTATGCCAATGTGATTGTTAATGTTAACGCTAGGTTATGTCCGTACCAAGTTTTTGGTGATCATGTGAACTTACAACCTGGAGACAGAATTTTGTCATTAGGCAATGACGGTACTGGTTCTTACTCCAGAGCAGATTTAGCTGCAGTCCATGACACTGTAGATACATGTTACTTGCACAAATTCCTGAATCTGATACTTGTGAGTTGCAGTGTGACTGAGTTATGATAATCTGAAACCTTATTAAAAAACGCTTCAATGTTCTAATAGCATGTCTTTCTTGGTTCCTTATTTATCTTCGCGTATTTCCTGATGCTGGTTAGATGATTAAGAACACTTAAACTCAAATACAGTACTAATCTTCTTGAAGATTCTCTTTTTCTCTGAGAACCTCTTGTATTCGTACGAAGTTGCGTAAAATCGGATCGTAAAAACGGTTTCTACCCTCTCATTGCATTAGTGGGCCCAGAAGCTACAGTGAGGGGAATTGTCTGTGGTTGATTAGGAGAAAAACAGATCCACTACTCTGTTTAGCTAGTGCCTATGTTTTAGTCTTTACTATATCAGTACAAGTCCACTAGAGTATAGTTGCAGTGGAACATGATTAGCAAAAGATTAGTGAAAGCCATCATTTGTTTGGGTGAGAGCGTGCTTAATAATTGTATATAATGATGATACACGTCTGCAAAAGGTGTGAAAAAAATGAAGAAAACCAAGAAGTGAAAAGGAGAAGACAATGTGAAGAATTTGAAGTTATTGAGGCAAATAGAATCATCTTTTTATCGGTAGCAGAAGCTGCTGGTCCTTAAAGAAGATAAAAAGGCTGGTGAAGTAGTTGTATTATACTATAACTCAGATGGAAATTTTGCAGCTTTCTTTCTTTCTTCTGTGTTCTTTCATATAATATGCTTCTGTTATTGGAGAAATGTGTGTTCTGCAGAATGGCATGGTATTTGCATATGATGACGCATTTTAGGCACGCCTTAGATGGGATAGATAGATGAGATGGGTTCCGTTTCAAGCTCGAACTCCATCATTCTTTTCTGGAGAATTTTATACAATAAACTCGACGCTTAGTTTTAAGTGAAGAATTAATGATTGTGTAATTTGTGTGTTCAGTTATTTTTATATTAGTTTTTGGGTGGTTTTTGTTAATAGTAATGTGTTTAATTTATCGGACGGATATAAATGATGAATGTATGAAGTTGGTCGGGGGGAGTAGGATTTTTGGGGTCCAAAGAAGGTTGGACTGGTCGGGTTATGATGTTGCCATTTCCTTGGTGCGTCTACAATTGTTTAAGTTGTCTCTTGTTTTTTCTTAAATTCTTTCTTGTACGGTACGATCAAAAAGATTCTGGCCTTGTCCAGTCTCTTGAATGAGTACTTATTCTGACTGGATTAGTTAATTATGTCCGTTCAAGCTTTGATTAACTAACTATTGGATTCAGAACAAACTCAAACATGACCACCAGAAAGTCCAGAACCAGAACGTCGGAAAGAGTCGAAGAGCATCCAAAAGTATTGCTAAAGCTGTGCGACGCTCCTAGCTAGTGCTAATTCGTCGAGTATCAAGGGGTGAATTGATTTTCGGCTTACAGTCAAGTTGAGGGAAGTTTCGGGATTTTCTTCTTTAGCAAACAACTACAATGCATTGTAGATTTGGCCATTTAGACATGGATATGATATCCTTGGTGGAACATATTCATATGACTTAATATAATATGTGATCCAAGAAAGCTCGCTTATTCCATTAGGACAATGATCAAGGTTGAGTTGCTTTAGTTAGAATCTTTTCCATCATGATGATAAATTGTTATTAGATTTGGTTGAATCAATCGCCTAATTATATATCTCTAATTTCTAATCATGAATTTGTACCTGTCTAATATAGCCACGTTTGCATAGCATAATAATATTATGTTTTCCAGACTAACCTTGTCATTCCCATTCCGTTGTCGTCCAGCGGTTAGGATATCTGGCTTTCACCCAGGCGACCCGGGTTCGATTCCCGGCAACGGAAATTTTTCCCCCCCACCTAGCCTAATCAAGCAGATTTATTTTTGACTGCTATAGCACAAAGTAGATCAAGTACGTAATACTTATACTCAAATTATCATACAACAAGATCACCTTTTATTCTTGAAAGTTGAAACCAAGACTTTCTTTAATCTTTCCACTATGAAGAAAGCTAATGTTAATGGTGCATTAACTCCAAAGTCCAAACCATAAACATTACCAGTATTAGTATATATACACATTAACATTCCTAATCATGATATTACGGATATCCAACTTTGTTCCATAGCACTAATTTAGCTCGCAAGACGCCAAAAGTTATGTCAAATAGTTTGTTGTATTTGCTCATGCACACAAATTTTCGTAACAACAACAAAATCTACCTATCTTATACAAAATCTATAATGGTAACCCTCACCGCAGACTAGTAGGGTCCCGTTGAGCCACCTCAAACTAGGTCGATTCATCCAACTTCGGAGATTTTGGCTGGGTGATGCACCTAGCTAGTGGTAATTCGTCGAGTGCTTGAAGAAGGGGTTAGAGCGATTGGTGAATTAGTTTTTGATTCGTAACCTAGTTCACACACATAGCTAGCTCCATATCTTAAATGAGTTTCTTGGCTAGACAAAAAAGTATGAAGACAATGACCATGGAAAAGATGTAAACTGAATCCCGGGCAATGCCATGCCAAATTCCCAATCCCGATGTCCAAAAAGAGCAGGAAACAAAAGTGACCAAATTTATTCCCATTACAACTCAAAAGCAAAAACAAAAAATAAGGGGTCCTATTTAATTCTCAGTCTCAGTCTCACCTTTTACTTTTTATTTTTTTACTTTTACTTTACTTTCATTTTAACCTTTTCACTGCCTCTCCGAGTACAACCCTATTATTCTCAATGTACAACACGATTAAAGCTGCAACCGGACGAAACCGCAGGCAAAATTACCACAGGTACTTTTTCACAAAAGAAAAACTGCATTCTTCTTTAATCAGGAAGGAATCGCAAATAGACCTCATTGACCACAGCACCAAATCCCCATTGGCTAGGTGGACCAATCTTTGTGCCTAGAGCAACCCATACCTATCTCTAGTTCCCTAGTAAGTTTTTATTAATAGATGATCGAGAGTCGGGTACCTGATTGAATAATTATTTGTAAAAAGAATGTCATTCACTATATTTTAACACTATAAATACAGTTAAAGTGCATTTATTCATGTTATATAGCTTGTAATTATAGCCAAAATGTATTTTCCTCCATGTAATTTGATTATTTTTTGATTGCTCAATTTTGACAAGTTATGTGTATGAATTAAGGGTTATGTTTACCAAATAAAAACAGTTCATATGCTTGTCGATAAACTAGTCAATGTTGTATGGAGTTGTTTATTTAATTAATTAACATCTTAAAGCTACTTGATTGGTTAAATATAAGATATACAAATAATTCATATATCTATCAAAACTAAGCTAATTGAATAAACTTCTTAGTTTATCAGCTAATCGTTTACGTAACAAGCTTTTACGATAATAAGTTAGCCGGGATGACAAAATAGTTGATAAGCTAGTGCTAAACTGAGCGATTGTGTCTGAAAGTGAACTCCGACTACGATTTCTGAGGGTAAAATTGGCATTTGGCTAGAATTTTGGGAGATATTTGGGAGCCCACAAAAGCTCATCCCAATCATTAAACTCCCACTATAAAACCCACTCACTCAATTGCAAACATTTTCCACTAAACTCACCAAACTTTCCTTAAACACTCATCACTGACAAAATCCTTCCAGCAGACCATGCAAACCAGCACCACAACTACCACTAAAATGGACTCCTTATGGGCCGAAAAGGGCCCGAACGGAGATATCCAGCTACCGGAAAGCCCACGTGGCCCGATGGAGTTTCTCTCCAGGTCATGGAGTGCCTCTGCTTTTCAAGTTTCCAAAGCACTCACACCTTCTTCTTCTTCCATCATTCCAAAATCAGCCATACCTGAAAATGTTGCTGGAGAAGAAGATGATGATTCTGCTAAGCTGCTCGGAAACACGTTCTCTTTCGCTTCTTCTGCGACTTCCCAGCTCATTATTGACCGGATCATGTCTCAATCGGTTAGTGGTTGGTTTATCGTAAAATGTTCAAGAACTGGTCTTTTTTTAGTAAAGGTGAAATCTTTTTTTTACCGTTTTGGTAAAAGTTTGGTTTTTGGTTCGGAAATGTAGGAGATTTCGCCATTGACGTCCGGCAGGCTCTCGCATAGTAGTGGACCTTTGAATGGGTGTCTTACCGAAGAGATGGAGAGTCCTCCGATTTCGCCTTCAGAAGAGTATGAAGATGTCGTCAAGGTACTATTCGTTCTTTTTAAATGTTTACTTTTTGACATTTTGAATCTAAAGATTACTAATTTTATTAAAATTAGTCTGTTTTAGTTTGTTGAAATTGGATATAAAGTGCACGTTATGATGAAAAAATATAATGTATGTGAGAGAGTTACTTGGAGTATACTATAAGGATTTGCTTATTTATAGAGATTTCTAAATGGTAATGAAACTTCATCATTTGTTATGGAAGGAATGGATTAGTGGAGTGGGTAGGTATGGATTATACACCATTGAAATATAAGTGGTCGTGACACAAAAAATGATCATGTTCATGTTAGTCGTAAGACATTTAGTCAATATTATGTCGCATTATATTGAAATATGTCAGTGTTGTTTTATGTTAAAAAGCACTCTAGATTCTAGTGACGTGCATGTATTTAGTGTGGCTAAACGACTAAACCATATCAAACCGGAGTGACTTGTAACAATAACTATATAAACGAGTTTCTTCGAGTCAAGTCTAGTTCAGTTAAACTGAACTCGCTAGGTCATAAAACAGAGTTCGAGTGTGACTCGAATATCTTGTCGCGAGTGAGCCAAGCACTCATATGCTCAACTCCTTTCCACTACATATATGATACATCTCATTTGGCTATTCTTAAACTTCTTGGATAATGTCTATCAGTCTGTGTAAGGGTTTGAATCAGTAATTTATTCTTGTTACACTTACCTAGATTGAAGTAGTTGGCAGTTTTAACACATTGATTAGGCTCATATCACTAGTAAAAACTGTGACTAATCCGAAATAAATGAATCACTACTGTTGTTTTTCATCTTCTTTTGTATAGTAGGTCATTAAATTAAATTTGTTCAGTTTTAGGTAGATGCCTCAATTTTCAAGAGATGATTAGTCAATGATGGGGTCTAAACGTAAATAAAAAGTTCCATGGGGATTACAAGTTTGTAGCATAATTTCAACTTTCGCGGTTCATACAGCAGTAAAGTGAAATTCTTGCTTTTGTCACTCTCGATATAACATGAACTTTGGCTTCTTTTCTTTACAACACAGCAAATGAAAAATGCTTGCTTTACACTTTTTTGACTTTCTTCAACAGTTATTTCACATGGAAACGGATACAACTCTGTTCACTGCCCATCTCTTTTCTTTAAAGTAAAGTGCAAGATGAAATAATATTTTGGTAAAGAAATAGTATAAAGATGATTTATGTCACTTAATTGAGTTAAATAGTCTGCATTTGGCTTTAAGGTGAAGCTTTGGATTATAAATGTCTTCTTCCTAGATTAAGACAAAAGTGGATACCAGTCATATCATTATCACTCACTAATCTACTTTGGATTTCTTCTTTTTTTCCCTTTCCATTTTAGTAAATACAAAATGCGAACTTTATATTTATTCAATGTGATGACAAATGTTTCTCGACTCTCGTCCTCGTAACGACTTTATCCTATGTTGGTTCGTGGCTGCTACACCTACCGGACAACTACGTGTTCTTAATGTGGGGCCCAGTTGAACGGTTTCTGGTAGTTGCGCTGATCATGTAACTAACATCGAACTTTCTAATGTTATGTCGTCTTAAGATACCAAACATGGATTTCTTTAGATGTAATAAGAGATTAGTCTGAGTCGAAATCATTATTCGTACTCATGAATCATGATGACATCTAAACAAAATTCCCATGGGTCCAGAACTGAAACGAGACATGGAGTGTGCAAGTATCCAAGAAAACAAGTTCATAATGTGATGTGATGAAATTTCTGTTTATGAGTCCTTTGAATCTGTTACCATATTGGTGCTAACTGACTTCTGTAAACTTACCCAATTAACCCTATTCAATTCAACTCCTATTCATCTTTTACTTAGAAAATCTCACCCTCACATTTACTCAGCTTACTCTAAATTTAGTACCATCACACCAATGTACACTTTCAATCAGTCTCTTGTAACTTGCATCCTTTTCCTCTCTAATCAATTTTTTCTACTTTTTTACCTATTTCAATTTCTTTTACTATCATCATATCTAGTCCTAGCTAGGTATCCATTTGAGGCATCTAAGTTTACTCCAAAGAATCTTTTAATTTGTACAATCTGACTTTACCACTAGCTGGATTGATGACAAATAGGACTACTTGAGTATGTTCAAAATTGTGTGACTTGCTATGTAACATTTAACTGTCGATATGACCATTTACTAGTTGAAATGTTGATAACACAATGTCACATTTTCAGTATCTAAGAGCAAACAACACCCTGCAACCTCTATTTACCGCCACTCGCAGCAGCGGCTACAACACTGGTGGAACCGGAACCCCAGCTGGGAAGACGGTTGGAAGGTGGTTGAAGGAGCGTAGGGAGAAGAAAAAAGAAGAGACTCGGACGCAAAATGCACAGCTCCATGCAGCAGTTTCGGTTGCTGGAGTGGCTGCAGCCGTAGCAGCAATAGCCGCAGCCACAGCTGCAGCGTCTGCTAAAGGAAAGGATGAGCAGATGGCGAAAACAGACATGGCGGTTGCTTCGGCTGCAACCTTAGTTGCGGCTCAGTGTGTGGAGGCAGCCGAGATTATGGGAGCTGATCGCGACCACCTCATGTCGGCTATATGCTCTGCTGTCAATGTGCGGTCTCACGGAGATATATCGACTCTTACTGCTGCAGCAGCTACAGGTAACGTATAAGTATTAGTACTAAAACTAGAACATTTTCTGCACACGTTGAAATTGAATAAGCACTCATTTATTGACAAATTTCTGAACGTTCTTGTATTTTGCAGCGTTACGAGGTGTGGCGACCTTAAAGGCAAGAGCTCTAAAAGAGGTGTGGAACGTCGCAGCAGCAATACCAATCGAGAAAAGTCTAAGTTTAGGAACAGGGAATAACAACAACAACATCATCAACAACAATAACAGAAGCAACAGTTCTGGAAGCTCTTGTGAAGAACTTGTTCCTGAAGAGAATTTTCTTGCTGCGTGTAACCAAGAAATGCTTGCTCGTGGAGGTGAACTTCTCAAAAGAACTCGTACAGGTACAACATTTTGCAAAAAATCTTGATTAATTGCTAAAGAAACTGCATAAAGAAGTCAGGTCTTGATGAAATTGGGAATCTTGCAGGCGAGCTTCATTGGAAAGTCGTTTCTGTGTACATTCATCGAACTGGAAATGTAAGTAGTCCATTATCGTGCGAATAGGAAAACCATCAATTCTATTGCTCTTGGCTAACAGTCTCCTGTCTGGTGGTTGCAGGTAATGTTGAAGATGAAGAGCAAACATGTAGGACATACAATAACCAAGAAGAAGAAAAGTAAGTTCCACCACATTTAAAATGGTCTGAAGTACACTAACTAATAATGTTTGTGGTTCCAGATTCAAATCATCTAATACTGTTTGCTGTTTAAATTATTAGATGTGGTTTTCGACGTATGCAAAGACATGCCTGCCTGGCCAGGGAGGCATTTGTTCGAGGATGGAGAGCAGAGGCGATATTTTGGGCTGAAGACTGAGGGTCGTGGTATTGTGGAGTTCGAATGCAGGAATGCAAGAGAGCACGAAATGTGGACACAAGGTGTCTTGAGGCTTCTCTCGATCGTTGCTGAGCGAAAGAAAAGGCATCACAAATAGCTAAGGACTATGTTAATATCTGGCCTATTAGAACAAGTGTGACTCCAGTTAAGTAAACAGAACACTAGTTTGTGTGTTGATTTAGCTAGATTTGTGTATTGCCTTTTGCTATTATCACCTCTTCAATTAGTGCTGAATTTGCTCTGGAGTTTGTTACTACATGTTTGTTTAATAAGTTGGTAACTTATCAGATTTAAGTTGAGTATGATCTGACAGAAATTACAATGTACAATCACTCAGCATCACCAAAACAAGCAGAACATAAACAGAATAAAGCTGAAGCGAAACTAATTGGCCATCTATTCTTCTTCTTTACTAGAACTAAAGAGTTTCAGCAGGTAGGAAAAAAGATTTATGACATCCAAATAGAGCATAACAGAAGCCCAGATAAACTGATCGTATGTGTATCGTTTGATCAGATTCTCCGAATCCCAAATAATGTACGCGCACATAAGCAATGCTCCCAGAAGCCCATAGATCATCTGGCCTATTCTACCAATAGGATGGCAAATCTGCAAGACAAAGTACTCCATATGAGTATTATACGAATTCTAACAACTCGAATTAACAAATGTGATTACTGAACGTATACCTGAATTATTCCAAAGACTGTAAGAACGCAGGCAGCTCCAATGGCAAATGGGTAGAGGAAACTGAATTCGTGACCTCTCTTAGCAGCCCAGAATGTGTATGCTGTGAGGCTAACTAGCAATGTGACTGTCAAGATAAGAGCCTCCAGAATAATTGCCCCTGGAGAAATAATCACCCACTCTCATTGTTAGTTCTTTTGAATTTAACAGTAAGTCTATAACCATTAAATTGTTTCAGTTTATGGTTGTTAACCAACCATTTTCAGGCCTAACCGTGTACGCGTAACCAAACATCAGGTAAAAACCATTTACTAACCACTACTGGTGGAACAAGCTAACCCAATGAGAAAAGCAAAACTCAAAGTGAAGAGTCCAAGCAGAATATAATTCACAGGATGCTTCTCGGAGTAAAATGCCAATGCGATCAATACTGCAATCACAAATTTAGCAGAATCACTTATAAGAAACACATAATTCGTAGCCAAAGTTAATTATGGTTGACCCAAAAAAATCAAATAATCAAGCTTTAGAAAGAATGAAGAGAGTAACAGGTAAACAATAACATGAACTAATGCTGTATCTCACTTACGAAGACTTGGGGTCATGATGAGGACGAACCAAAACACGACATCAGTCAAAGCCGGGAGTCGAAAAATCTCAAGGCGATGAAAGAAAATGACAGAACCAACAGCGATGGTAAGAAGAAACTGAAGGGCGAGTATGGAGTAAACTTTGCGAATGAACAACCACCGGAATTCCAGGCTTTCTTGCATTAGCGGGTACAGCGGTTCGCTGGCTGATGATGATTCAATGTCATTTTTGCCCGACATTGTAAACAAATTCGAAGAAAGAAAATTGAAGCAACAACAACTGAAATTTGTTTGAGTTTAATATGAGCAGTTTGGTGTTATATAATGGCATGGCAGGTAGGTGAACAATGGCGGCTAATAACAGGTTGGCGAGTGGCTAATCATATTTTATTATAGCCGGCGCATACTATTATTTATTGTCACGTAAATATTTGACTTAATCCGTTTTGATTCTTAAAGCGGATTAAAAATTGAAGTTCAATGCAACTGCGCTGCAGCATTTTACATATCAACCAATCGCAACTGGTACACAAGCTTATGTAATAGGTACCCAAAGGACGGAGCTCAATTTATAAGACGCTTTAATAATTAATAGGTCGGGTTTAAGTCCTCCTTAACCGTTAAAATAAAAAAAAGTACTTTTAAAGAATAAAGTGCACATAAGCAATGCTCCCAGAAGCCAATACATGATACATCATCCTGTTTATTTTGCCTAGAGGATGGTAATTCTGCAACATACTCAATATTCATTCAATCATTCTCATGTGTACAACTTGAATCGACAAATGTGATTGCCAAACTTATACCTGAATCGTTCTAAAGGCTGGGAGAATGCTTGTGGTCCCACCAGTGAAGTGGCAAAGGAAATCGAATTCGTGACCTCTCTTAAAATTTCAGAATGTGTATGATGTGAGGTTAACTAGCAATGTGGCTGTCAAGATGAGAGCCTCCAGAGTAATTTCCCCTGGAGAAAATACATCTTGTTAGTTCTTTCGAATTTTTAATGGATTAGTTCATACCTAGGCTAGTCTTGGTTGGTTCAAAACCCTGTAACCGTTAAATAATTTGAAGATATAATTCACAGGATGCTTTTTGTAGAATGTCAATGAGAATTGAGAACAAAACTGCATTCACTAAGCAGACTCATTGACATTGACAAGTATCCCACCCTATAGACTGAGAGAAGATCCTGGACTAATAGCGGTCAAGATGATAGCAAAAATAGTCGCGGTATCAATCCGAGTTGTAACACACATATACACGACGGGAATAGAGACACCATCAACAACTACGGTGAGAAGAAACTGAATGGCGAGTATCAAGTAAACTTTGCGAAGAAACAACCACCGAAACTCCGGATTTTCTTGCATTTGCCAAAATCTTAAGTTGTGGAGTCTAATTTGGAAGTTCGGTGTTTTATAATGACACGGCAGGTAGATAAACAATGGGGACTAAGTGCATGTTGGCGACTATATAACTGGAGTTGAATTGTTTGAATTCATAGAAATTTTGTGTGTATTTTTTGGATAAAAACATAACTGATTTGAACTGGAGTGGTATGCACAAGAGGATAATAATAACAGCTGCTCAGTAGATTGAGTTATAAAATGTTGTCAGTTAACGACTTTGACAATATTTTAAACTTCAATTTTCATATTGGAGTTTGTTGGTACATATTCGTTTAATAAGTTTCGACAACTAATCAGATTTAATTAATTTGAGTATGATCTGAAAGAAATTACAATGTACAATCACTCAGCATCACTAAAACAAGCAGAACATAAACAGAACGAAACTGAAGAGAAACTAAAACCATGTCCATGGCCATCTATTCTTCTTCTTCTTCTTTTTTACTAGAACCAAAGATTCTCAGCAAGAGGAGAAAGAGTTTTATGACATCCAAATACAGCATAACAGAAGCCCAGATGAACTGATCGTATGTGTATCGCTTGATCAGATCCTCCGTATCCCAAATAATATACGCGCACATAAGCAATGCTCCCACAAGCCCATAGATCATTTGGTCTATTCTACCTAGAGGATAGCAAACCTGCAATACAAAGTAATCCGGCCATATGAGCATTATATGAAATCTAACAACTCGAATTAACAAATGTGATTGATTACTAAACGTATACGCCCGGCCCAGGCCCCATGCGAGCTGTTCAATCGCATGGGGCCTCATATTTATTGGGTCTCAAGTCCATATAAACAACTTTACATAGATAACTTTGGGGGAAATTAAAAGAACTGAAAAATAATTTTCAACTGAGAAGCCAAAAACTCTGAAATGCCTCAATCAATGGAGAAAAGGGTGCCCTTCTTTAATTAACTTCCTTTTTCATTGTTATTATTTTTTAAGGTGGAATTTGAAATTGAAAATTTTACAAATTTAGCTTAATTCCTGAAATTTTACCAATATAATTCAAGCTAAATACTTGGTTATTTTCGAAAAATCAATCTCTATATTGAATTTGAAAATTTTTCATCATATAGTACTACATATTTTATATTCTTCTAATTATAATTGGGGTCATTTCTTAAATTTTGCATGGGGCCTAAATATTCTAGGACCGGCCCTGATATACCTGAATTGTTGAAAAGACTGTGAGAACGCAGACAGCTCCACAGGCAAAGGGGTAGAGGAAACCGAAATCGTGACCTCTCTTAGCAGCCCAGAATGTGTATGTTGTGAGGCTAACTAGCAATGTGGCTGTCAAGATAAGAGACTCCAGAATAATATCCCCTAGAGAAATAATCATCCACTCGCATTGTTAGTTCTTTAAAATTTAAATGGATGTGATAACGTAGCTAGTCCTGGCAATGGTTTGGTCGATAATCTTTTTGACCATAAGTCTGTGACCGTTAAATTGTTTCAGTTTATAATTATTAACCAACCATTTTCAGGCCTAATTACATACGCGTAACCAAACATCTGGTAAAATGCCATTTACAAACCTTTAGTGGTGGAACAAGCTAACCCCAGGACAAAAGCAACACTCAAAGTGAAGAGTCCAAGCAGGATATAATTTACAGGATGCTTGTCGGAGTAAATTCCTAATAGGATCAATACTGCAATCACAAGTTAAGCAGAACCAATTAACAAAAACTTAATGTAATCCGTAGTCAAAGTTAATAATGATTAACCGAAAAAGTCAAATAGTTAAGCTTTAAAAAGATGAAGAATAAAGAGAGTAACAGAGTAGTATCCGACCATATCGACCGTGAAATAACATGAACGTAACTAATATAGTAATATTGTATCTCACTTACAAAGAATGGGGATCGAGCAAAGCACGATCCAAATCAGGATCAAAATCACGACATCAATCCAAGTCGTCAGACGAATAAACTCAATGTGACGAAAGAAAACATCAGATGCAACAGCAACAGTAAGAAGAAGCTGAAGGGTGAGTATGGTGTAAACTTTGCGAATAAACGACCACCGGAATTCCGGGCTTTCTTGCATTTGCGGGTACAGAGGCTCGCTGGCTGATGATGATTCAATGTCATGCTTGCCCGACATTGTAAACAAGTTCGAAGAAAGAAAATTCAAGCAGCAAAAGCAGAAATTTGATTGAGTTTAATTTCGAGCAGTTTGAGTTTGTTGTTATATAATGGCATTGGCATGGCAGGTAGGTGAACAATGGCGGCTCATAACAGGTTGGCGAGTGTCTAATCATATTTTATTATAGCCGGCGCATACTATTATTTATTGTCACGTAAATATTTGACTTAATCCGTTTCGATTCTTACAAGCGGATTAAAAATTGAAGTTCAATGCGTCAAATTGGCAACTGCGCTGCAGCATTTTATATATCAACCAATAGCAATGCTTATGTAATATGTACTTCTAAAGAATAAATTGCACATAAGCAATGCTCCCAGAAGCCCATACATGATACATCATCCTGTTTATATGCCTAGAGGATGGTAATTCTGCAACATATTCAACATTCATTCAATTATTCTCATGTGTTACAACTTCAATCGACAAATGTGATTGTCAAACTTGTACCTAAATTGTTACAAAGACCGGGAGAATGCTTGTGAAGTGAAGGACCAGAGGAAATTGAATACGTGACTTCTCGTGAAAGAACATAATTTGAATGTTGTGAGGCTATCTAGCAATGTGGCTTTCAAGATAAGTATTAGAGATACAAAGCCAACAGCAAGTTGCACATAAGAAGAAGCACAGGAAGCTCAAACTCAAGTGAAGAACAAGTCCCATTTTCTTAACATTATGTTTTCTGATAAAGAATAATGCGACTTATACGCTGTGCATTAATGCTTGTACGTATGTATTAGTTAGGGTTGAACTTTATTTAAATAGCTCTTCCCTCTCTTTTCATACTCACTTTTCGTTCTCACATTTTCGATTCTCTTGATTCAATATAGAGAATTTGATTTGTAGTTGTTCAGTTTATCAATACAATTTCAATACTTTCACATGGTATCATACGCCTATCAATTCTGAGATCTTCAGCATTTGCTCATTTCTGAGTTTTCTTTGATCGAATTCAATCGATCATCTTCTTCAATCGATTCAATTTTCATATCTAATATGACAGATTCTACTGCTGAAGGCGATATTCCGCCTGTAACCGTCAACAATGGTGGTTCGTCTTCGTCTCGAAATCCTGTTGATGTTTCAACATCATTGTATTACATTCATCCAATTGATATTGGTTTGTGTATCACTCGTGAGGTGTTCACTGGTGATAACTATCTTTCTTGGGCAAAAACCGTTATGATGAACTTGAAGGCCAAGAACAAGGCTGGTTTGATTGACAGTTCCATCATCGTGCCTGACATTGCCACAATTGATCTGATCATGCTAGTTGCATGGCAGAGGAACAACAATATGGTTTTGTCTTAGTTAACAAGTGCTCTCTCGGCCAAAATTCATAATAGCTTGCTATACACGACGGTTGCTTATGAAGCATGGGAGGAGCTTCGTAGTCAATTTGTTAAATGAGATGGTCCACGAGTGTTTCACTTGAAAAAAGAACCCAGTTTCATCAATCAAGGTATTAGACCTGTAACTGCTTATTGTAATCGTTAGATAATTTCATGTATAATTCACAGGATGCTTATTGTAGAATGTCAATGAGAACAAAACTGCAATCACAAAGCAGAATCATTGACATTGACAAGTATCCCACATTCCCACCCCAAAGACTGAGAGAAGATCCTGAGTCAAGACGATAGCAACAATAGTCGCGGTATCAATCCAAGTTGTGATACGCATATACGCGACGGGACCAGAACACCAAGAAAAGCAACAATGACATCGAGATGAAACTGAATGGCGATATTGAGTAAACTTTGGGAAAAACGACCACCGAGAAACTCCAGAGTTTTCTAGCATGTGTGGGTACACGGTTCGCTGGCCGATTATTCAATGTCATTTTTGCCCGACATTGTTTACGAGTTAGGACAAAGAAAAGTGGCGAAATACTTAAGTTATTGAAGTTTGGTGTTACTGTATATAAATATATAATGATGACACGGTAGGTAGATAATATTTGAACATTAGGGACTAAGTACATGTTGGCGAGTGGCTAATAATATGCCGCCACATACAATCACTCCAAGTAAGTTACTATGTTGATTTATTTTACCAAAATTATGTTATTCTACACCATATTATCTAAATTGAATTATTCTCACTGTTTACAAAATTCACAGGTAAAGTTCACTAAATTACACTTCTGCAAACACTAACTTTAAATTTCAACTCAAATCAAACTTTTCATCAAGTTACAATGTACAATCACTTAGTATCACCAAAACAAGCAGAACATAAACAGAATGAAACTGAAGAAAAACTAATTAAACCCATATAGTACTGCCGCCGCCGCCGCCGCCACTACCACCACCACTACCATTGCCACCCACTGCCACTACCACCACTACCACTACCACCACTACCACGACCACGACCACGACCACCACTAAGATGAACATAAAAGTGCCATTTCCTGGAGAGTAAAGTTGCTTACCTGATATGAGAGCTGCAATGACCAAAGTGCAACAGGTTTGAGATAAGGCCATTTTTAGATTGGTGTCTTGTGTTACTAAAATAGAAGAGCCCATGGTATTATAAGTCTTTAAGTGGACATTAATCCTAGTACAGAATGAAGACTACAATATATGCACAAGGTCATGTAAAGTTTTATTTTTATGTTCATGTAATCAACGGCAGAAAATGGGTAGTTATATATAAAATGTAATTTCAAAATCATGTTTATGATGACTAAATATATTGTATCTAATGATCATTTATATGAATTTGAATTAAAAACCCAGTATTGGACTAAACTTTTGTTTTTTATAGTTGTATGTAAAACGGTCTATAATCCTTTCTCTTTCGCAAAGTCTTATGGATAATAAGTTATAGAAAACTTGTGTGGGGATGAACATACATTATCAATAAAATCCTCATGTTGTCAATGAAATTGTTTATGTTTATTAACAAGTAGAGTTCTTTTATAATACAAAACGTTTCAATGTGGTCAACATATATGTTACGATCCGTAAGACTCGGATTTTTTTTTTGGAAATATTCGCCCAAGAGCCCAACTGGAAAGAAATATTAAAAAAAAAATGGCCCAAAACTATATCTTAATGTGAAAACGGTGTATCATAAAATGTAAAATGGTACAGTTTTCACACCTTAAACTGTACATTCAATGTGACGTTGTACAATTTTTTTTATTATATCATAAAATGTAAATGATATATCGGTCGCTTTTTGAAATATCTTTTTCAATACATTTCCGGCCCGCAATTTTTCATTTTTTTGGACTTTGTGATGTTGGAAAGGGACAGGGTTTTTTTAGGGAGAGTCGGGAGCCAGTAGATGCTATAATAAATAATATTGCCACTAGCGTCCAATTAGTTTCATGCTGACAAATTACATGTTAAATGATAATAATACCCATCCCCAGCTCCAACATTCATCTGACATAAGGGACAAGAGTGCAGACTACTTTAATACATCTCACATCCCCTCTCTCTCTATTTTGTCTCGCCACCATATCATCTTCCTCATCTCATCCCTTCTTCCATCACTCACCTTCACCTTCGCACCGCCTACCTTACCACGACAAAGATCCGTCCACCTTCACAGTCACCGCCCACCTCCACCACTCACCGCCTACCCTGGAACAGTCCAGCACCGCTCCTCCTTCACACCCGCCTTCACAGTCACCGCCACATGGCCTCCCTTCAAAGTCGAGATCCGCACCTCCACTTTCAGATTCGATCCGCACCTCCCACTCACACTAAACTAAATATAATCTTTAACCATAGATTCTAACTGAGTAGTTTTGTGATGGAATGGGAGAGTTAGTCGGCCCACTTGCACACATAATGATAGTGATGGAAATATAAGTTTAATTGTATATTATATTGTATACATCACATCATACACTATGATTGTATGATGATATTGCAAATATACATCTCACTGTATGATGGAATTGCAAATATACATTTTAACTGTATTATGGAATTATGCATATTTAATTAAATTGAAATAAATATATTATTTGAATAATATAAAAATTACTTATGGTTTATCATATAGATAAACTATAAGTTTAGTGATAAATATATTATCACTAAATGTATTATGCAAAAATATTAATCTAACTATCAAAGTATAGTTTATCATATATGTAATCTCCAGATTCTCAATCACACTTTATTAATTAAATATGTTAAAAATTGATCTAATGTTACTCAATTACTACAATACCCTACCACACGTTCACACCTAACTAACTTATTCTAGAAAAATATTAATTTAACCATCAGAGTTTTTGAGTCACACATGATGCCATTAGTTAATAAATGCATCATGATGGTTTAATATAGAGACGGTCTATGTGCTATTAACATGATTATCTATGTTGTTAAGCAAAACTTCTATGTTATTTAGTGTTGGTATTTAGGGTTTAGTGTTTAGGACTTATTGCTTAGGGCTTAGGGGTTTGTATTTAGGTTTAAAAATTAGTCTACTGTTAACCATTTACTACAACACCCTACTATCGTCACACCATCGCCCTTCTAATTTTCCGGTCAATCTACAAATCTCTCCATATTCATCAGCTAAATGTATTTTGCAATATTAATCTAACTATCAAAGTTTGATTTACCATATAGGTAAACTCAAGATTCACAATCACACTTAAAGTCATGAGTTAATAAATGTGTCATAACTGTCTAATCTAGATACGGTCTAAATATGTGTTAGTAAAATGATTATTAATGTTATTAATCAAAACGATTATGTTGTTTAGTACTCATGGCTTAGTGTTTAGGGTTTAGTATTTGGGTTAAATTTTTTGTTTGATGTTACTCATTTACTACAACATCTCCTTGTTGCAGCCCAATCTTCCCTACACCTTACCATTGTCATGCAACAACCCACCATCGACTATGTTGTTTAGTACTCAGGGCTTAGTGTTTAAACCCAAATTTCACAATCACCCCTGAATTCATTAGTTAATAAGTGTACCACAATAAGGTAGATTGTAACATATAAGTTGAAGACACACAACTTAACCGTATATTATAACTTTCATAGTACAGTATCATATAACTATCACTGTATTATGCAACTTATAATGTACAATAATTTTGAAAATACAACTTTATATATATATATATATATAGTGAAACTACAAAAATACAGTCCGACTATATATTTAAGTTTTATCTTCAAAATTAATGTACATTGCAAGTTGCATAATACAATGATAATTATATGATATTGTACGATGAAAGTTATATGATACAGTTAAGTTGTATCTTCAAATTATATGATACAATCTACATTATTGTAGTACACTTATTAACTAATGACTTCAGGTGTGATTGCGAATTGTTAGATTTACCTATAAGGTAAACCATACTTTGATAGTTAAATTAATATTTTTTCAAATACATTTAGTTAGATCATTATGAAGAAATTGGTAGATTGACAAGAACATGAATTTTTTATGTTACGGTTAACATAAATTGGTAGATTGACCAGAACATTTAATTCAAACACATGTTTTCTCAACATTGAATTTTTTATGTTATAGTTGCGTTTAGCAAAACTAGCTGAAAATGTAGTTGTTATATGTTAGTTCAACATATAGTTAAAAAGCTAGATGATTATATAGCTTATTAACTAGTTGAAATCCAACTGATTTTAATTTAGATGTTCAACAAATTAGCTTATAAACTAGCTGGTATTTTGTAAAATGACATATAAGGACATTATTAATTAAACTTTATGATCGTATATTTTATTAATATGTTTTTTTACATAATAGTACATCACATTTTTTATTTTCACGGTCACTTTAATATTACATCCGTCGGCTTATAAATAGTTAACATAGACCGTATGTGTAAGAGCCGGGAATTTTATTACGTGTATCCGCAATTAATTCAGTAATAATATTATTATTTAACTGACCCTTGACTATTGACTCGACATGCGCGAATATATTCGACCAGTAACCACGAGTCAAAATTCTGAAATTAACGGCCGGTTACGATCGCCAGTTAATTACGAATACGCGTTAAGTTATTGTTTGATATTAAAATGAATAAAATAATAATAAAAAAATAAAAAAATAAAAATTATTTATTTTAATTTTATACGGCTTTAGTTCGTCTTAAATATCGCTCGAGAGTCAATTTCGTATTTTTTCGAAATTTATTTACGAGCCGTTTGGAGTCCAGAAGAAGCCAGGTATATTTAAATGACCTATATACCCTTCACTTATCTTCTTCTTCCCCAATTCCTTCTTCTTCCCATTCAATTTCCTCCATCACCGCCACTTCCTTTTTCCATTTTCTTAACCGCGAAGCACGCCGTATTTCTTCCTCGTTAAGTAGCCGCCGCACAAAATGAGGGATATACCCCTCTTGACGCGTGGCCGAGGGATTTACGCGTGGAAGACGTGTGGCAAGGGACGGCGAGGAGGCCGGACACGCGGCAATAAACAGGAGGCCCGGCCGACTACATCGCCGCCTTCCCGCGGCTATAGATAGGCCGTACCCCTTCTTCTTTCGGCCACACCTCACCGGAGAAGAATCGAGCCACAATAGCTCTTGCTCACTCTCGACCTCCGCCACCACACCACCACCTTTCACCGCCGCACTACCGCCTCCATTTACACCGGATTAGTGTCGTTATACGCGATCAATTTCGGTTAGTATCCCTCTTTTTTTTCGATTATATTCGAATTAAGGAAGGAAAACTGAGTAGTGATTACTTGTAGTTTCTTTTTTTGCCAACCACCCCGTCGCCACTGCACAGCCACCACCCGCCTATTCGCTTTTGTCTCGCACGATCAATCTCTCCAGTTAGTGCCATTTTACTCGATTATATTAGAATTTTGGGGTGGAAAATTTAATTATTAAACTGCGTTGTTGATTTTGTTTAATAGTTTCTCACTTGTCTTATGCTGTGTGTATATCACCGTATACCGCGTGCTGCGCGGTGGTGTGTCTGATATAATTATAATTGTCGACTTGTCGTCGACCGTATTAAATGCATGAATTGCAATTGTGCTGTGTATTGTTGAATTGTGCGACTATGCGTAGATGTCGACTGTAGGCTAAGGTATAGTATACTGCTTCTTGATGGTTGCCGTCACTGTCTTGTCGGCGTGACGAGCATTGTATGTCACATATTGGCTGATGTCCGTATTGGTACTATATTGATGCTTGGTTATGGTCCCCGGAGTAGATGGTATTGATGTGGCTTGCATAGGTTGGTTCCGGTTCTAGCCGAGTTTGTGTGTATGGAGTCGGGAAATGGTATGTGTTGTGTTGACTAAAGTGGATTATTGCCTGCCTATTTTTGTTGTCACACCGGAATCGTAATTGATGAATCTAATTATTTAGGAGTCTGGTTGAACTAGTTAGAGTGAAATGAATATATATTGGAAATGACAATTGATCTTTGTCGCTTTGTCACTCGACGTGGATTCGGATAGTGTTAGTTATCGGGGAGTCGATAGCTAATGAATTCGAAGAGTCGTGGTTGTTTTGTGATTTTCAAGTCAGAATCTAAAGGGGCAGACCGGTTAGTGTAAATGTACGAGTTGAGTATGTTATGTGAACTGGTATTTGACTAAATAGTCAGCCTGTCATTTGAGATCTAAGTTAGCTACTTGTGCGTCTTATCTTTAGGTTTTGGGATTGGAGATAAGCATGAAACCTGGTTATGTCAATTGGCGTGCGTCTCGTCACGTCATATGATTGTCTATTTATGCTTAAGCATAGTCGTTGGTTAATTAGCACTACTTGATTGTTCTGGGGGAAACTGACGGGAGTCTTTTAAGTATTTGGCGCTGAAATTAAGAAATATTGCCTATTTATCAGGAATTACGAAGTTACATAGCTTGCAAGATATCCAAGGTGAGTGATTACTGGCTTTCGGCATCCGGCCCTGGGAAATTTTCTATCTTTCATTGCCTTCAATTCCAATAATGTTCCTTCCTACTTATCTGTCTGCCTAACACTGACTTCGGCTACGCGACGACGATCAACTGACTCGATTACTTATTGCGATTACTGACTGTATTATTAGTATTGAATCATTTAGAACCAAATTCTGATTGTAGCGTGACCCTGACTTGATATTATGTTATTCCAGTTATTTATTGATATTTCATCTTGATACTGTCCTATAAATCCGCATGAGCTACATTGCACGAAAACTGAATTTTGAAAAGCAACCACACACTGTTTTTGAAATAACTTGGGTAACCGTCATGGTCGACTTGTTCGACAAAAATGATAAAGCGGTCTGCAGCGCTATTCTTTCGGGCACTTGCATGCGTGTTGGACTATTCAGACGGTCCCGTTTGTGGGTTACGACGGGTCGTGCCTGTCATAAAGCGACTCAGGCGAGGTAACGCCTCGAATCTTGTTATTTGACCGATACCTGATCAGTTCGATCCAGCCCAAGACAGTTACTGTATAGTACTGTAAATCTGGCACCTTTCATGTGCTATGATCTTGACTGACTGATACCGATTTCCCCACTGTTTAAAACTGCCTAATCAGCATGTTGTGGTGGTTTGTCATCGTGTTGCATTCATATTCATCTTCATGCATGCCTGATTATCCTCACTGAGTCTTTATGACTGACACTCTCCTTGTCCTAATAATGATTTCCCAGGTAAAGAGCACGAAGTGAGATCGGGGTAGATAGACAGACAGACTGACACTAGGCCGTGCTATTCCGCTGCTGATCTTTTAGGAGTGTGAAATGACTTGTGACTTGTAAATTAATTTTGAGGTGTGTAATAATTATGACTCTGATATATCTATGTATTTGGGAGTTCGGCATAATCCTTGACGTCCGGACCAGACCGGGGACTTACAGTATGACCGTCTAGATGAGTTAAATATATATCGTTTCTCATAAAAATTTGAATAAAAAAATTATTAGAAAAAATAATGATCTAGTTATTAATGAAAATAGGAGATGATATCCATACTTTCAAAATTGGTCATTATTTGTAGAGTTTAAAAAATATAAAATTATAGCATTTGAAATATCGTCAAAATTGGTTTGTATTTGTAGAGGACCAAAAAATATAAAAATCGGTGTAACTCTTACATTCTTATTATATAAATTTTACTCTATATTATTAATTGAAAAATGAGAAACAAAATAAATAATATATATAATAGGAAAGATGAAACCAACTTTCATAAAGCTAATTCCTACAATTTTAATCAGTATGTTGGCCAAATAGAAGGATAAGTTTGAAGTTTTGCCTACTACATGACAAATTGGGTGTTGGAGGGGAAATTTTTTAAAAATATACCGTACAGTGATACACATTCATTTTATATACTGTACAATGACTATGTATCTTTTATATACTTTGCGGTGGCTACTTGTTTAGAACATATACTCCGGTCATTTTTTTTCTCCGATTTGGTGATTTATTATACGCGCTCGATACAATAACTTTGTATTTTTTTGAATTTCTCTATCTTTTTTTTATTTTTCTTTCAAAATAATTTTTGAAATTGAATCACGATATGGTATTTGTCAAACTCTTGAGATATTTTTTACGCTTAAAGAACTTCCGACGTGTGAAATATTTTCGGTGCGTGTAATAAATCACCAAGTCGAAGTAAAAAAATGACCGGAATATAACTTCTGGACAAGTAGCCATTGTAAGGTATACAAAAGATACATAGTCATATATAATGTATAAAATTGATGTATCACTCTACGGTATACTTCGAAATATTTTTAAAATATTTTTCACGCTAGAAAAGAATGTTGGGGCTATCTCCAATTTGATGGTGAGTGTAGGCGCTGAATTCAATTTTTCCTTTTTTAAGATATTGTGTAGTGGGCTGATTTCTATATAGTTGGGCCAAAAGAAACAGAAGAAGGTTGTAGGCTTGCAAAAATATATTGTTCCTTCAAAAATACCATTCAAACGAGAGCTTGTAATGGGCCAAAATAGAACAACTAGTGTTAATAAAACTAGAAATGCAAAAAAAAAAAAGTTGCGGCTCGAACCTCATGAAGATAAAAGATCTAGCAGGTAGAGAAGCCCTCTCAAAAAGTGCTCTATAGTGTCGTCTTGATTTGTGTGGTGGAATTGGAGGAGGCGAGGCCATGGTTTTGGACTTCTCGTGCCCTATAGTCATGCGGATCTTCGTCAGTTTTTCGATGGGAAGGACGGTATGGATAGAAATGGGTGGAATAAGTGAGATGTGAAAATGTGCAAGACTGATTTTTCTCCATGCACGGTTCACACTTATTCTATAAAAAAAATACTCTTTCTCCCTACTATAGAAGTTGTAAATTTTCAGCATTTGAATATCCTATAGAATTGTCCACTTTCATTTCTTAAATATTTTAGCATTAAGTATATAAACGGATGATCAAAATCAACTACTAATAAACCCCACATACTATATAGTATTATAACTCTTGTTAATTTATATGCAAGAATTAATATGTACATCTTTTAATCATTAATTTAATTTTGTCACCAAAAATATACTCTTCACCATCTACTTTATTTTTTAATCATTAATTTAATTTTTATATAAATCTACGTGTAAATTCAACGTATGAAATTATTTAAACGGAGTAGTATATACCGCTTAGTAAAAAAGTACGTTATGACCAAGGAATTGAAGAATCAAGATAGATACCATTGAAGTTCAACTGGTCCACAATTCGACTTCAACATAAATGACATGACATCGTGTGTTGCAGGGTATGTTCTTAAGAACATGACAAGTGTTTGGGTTTCGTGGGAGTCACACCGGAGATTCAGTGGCGTCTTTTAGCACAAAATATGGAAATTAAACAAAAGGGATCCCAATGCAGCAACGATAATCTCCAATTTTCTTCTCTACACTACACATAAATATCTCTAACCGTATCATTTCTTTCGGTTATACTGATATTTGTACTTATACTGTATTTGTTACAAAAACTTATAATACAATATGGTTTTTCCAGTAGACACATGAATGTACGCACCAAGCTTAGACAAAATGTACCCTATTAATAAATACAATAAAATTTTTATAAATAAATACTTTATAAAAAAATAAATTTCTTATAATCATAAAAATTTTTGGTCCAACTTAGAACCACTTATAAATAAGAATAAACACCATATTGTCATATTTTATTATTTTCTCTTATCTCGTCTTAAGTAACTGTACCTCCCTATAAAAATAAATGACATATTATTCAATACTTCATCCATTCCAATTAAACCTTTCTAACACTTTATCTTCTCTTCATTTAAGAAATTACAATAAACAAGTAGATTGTAGTGGGTACTATATTGATAAAAGTTGTAAGTGAGTAATAAAGTTAGAGAAAAATTAAATTAAGTAGGAAAGATAAATAATAAAGGATTAGTTAATATGAATACATTTTTTCATTTATAGGGTAGGAAGTTTCTAACGTAACTCAAAAAAAAGAAAGTCATGAAGTTATTAAAAAAACGGAGGGCGTAATATTTATCTATATATACGATTTATTATGAAATTTAAGAACTAAAATACTTATCTAAAGTTCTTTGGATTCTTATCTAAAGTTGTTTGTTATAGTAATTTAAATTTTTTGAGTGGTGAGCCTATCTTTTAACTTCCGTGTAAGTAGTAGTTCATTTATATATGAACCTTCTTGTTGGACAAAAAACATCTCTAACTTGTCAAGTTAGTATTTAATAATTTTATTCAATAAATATAACATTTAAGTTATACACATTATATTATTATAAAAAAATATTTTTAGTACAAGCCTCTACTTAAGAATAAACTCTCTATAGGAATATTTTTTCCGGTCCCGATGATATGATTGTATAGAGTTTTTACGGTAGATTTACAAAAACCAGACCCAATTTTTTATCGTTATGAAAATTTTTAGGGTATATTTATTCGTGTAGTATATTAGTTATATCGATTTTAATGATAATGATATTGCGGAATTTTTAGCTACGATACAACATGTCATGTCTTTACATAATTCACATGCTTTGGTTCGTATCGATCTACATATTTTTATAGGTTATGCAGAGACTTGGCACCGATCAACTGGGAGGGGAGGCGTATAACGTATTACATGATACCAAAGGTTTAGCTTCAAATTTTGTGACCGTAAATCCAAGTGATATATTGGGCACACCTGCTTGTTTGGATTTCAGCTGAAAGTTCCGTATCACTTAGAATGATAATTAAGGATTTGTTCTTATCGCACCCATGTGGAAAGAAGAAAAGAAAAACCGGAGTAAATAACTAGGGTTATTATCAGCCTTCCCGATAGTATGATGTTGAGTCTCACAAGAATTAACGCTTGCATTGGAGGGAGGGAGCTAGAGGCATAGATGACTCCATTAAATTATACTCCAATTTTATCCATGATAATCACCAATGTTCAAGGCATTGCCTTACCTAAACTATAGATAAACATCAACTTGATACACACAAACACCTCTACCTAACCTAGCTAGTCTTGCTATCATGACCATACACAATCCGATCCATCGGATGCCAATTACAGATGAAGTTGAAAACACCCAAATCCATGAATAATGTAGTGAACTTATCATATGACCATGCAACTCATAAGTTGTGAATTCCAAATCGAAATTCAAAGTACCCAAAGCCATCAACTAATGTAATTAAGTTGAATACAATTTTGATCAAAATCTTACTTATAGTATTTTATAAGTAATGCTTGAGTTTACCACGTAGCTAGAGAATGACGCACAGACATGAAACGTCATATCTCTCCAATTCATAAACCTAAAGAAATTCCAGAATGCACTGATTACCATGTAAATCGAGTTTCGCAAACATGGGCAAATACCAAATCTCGAAGTATACATTTTTGTGCAGAGGCAATAAACTCATCATCATCATCACACACACATATATATATATATATAAAAGCTAGCTAGCTAGCAGGACAACATTAACATACAAACGTAGGCAGCCTTATGATACACACATACGTGTCGAATTGAAACCATTTCAAACAAGTCTAACAAACTAAGAGAAATCGCAGTAGAAACCATTTCAAAGTCTAACAAACTCACAGAAATACCAGTAGTTCCATTGTGCATATATTATATCGATTGATTGATCGGCAGGAAGATAATATAGACCGCCACATACATGATCATCATTTCTCTTGGTACGTCATCTTCTCCAAAATTGCCTGACAAGGCCAAAACTCATCGTCTGATCCTTCATCTCATCCCTTTCTTTCTTCCTTTTCTACTTCTACTTTACAACCTCCATTTTGTATGTATTTAATGCTACCTAGATCCTTCTCAGATCGATCATATTCATCATCATCATCATAAACTCTCGACAAAAAATTACATTACTATTACTATTACTATTACTAGCTAGCTTCTTAATTGTTTATTCCAATATTCCAATAGTGTGTGTGTGTTGTGTTATATATATGCTATATTTAGCATACTGAATCTACATCGAGAAAATCAATCGATCAACTATGGGGAGAGTGAAATTACAGATCAAGAAGATTGAGAACACAACAAATAGGCAGGTCACCTTTTCTAAGAGAAGAAATGGACTAATCAAGAAAGCTTACGAGCTTTCGGTACTGTGTGATGTTGATGTCGCTCTGCTCATGTTCTCTCCTTCTGGCAGAGTTAGCATATTCTCTGGAAATCGAAGGTACCAATTCAATTCTTCAATCACGATAACCATTTTTATTTTTTTTAATGGCCTGGATTAATTTTTATACCTCTGATAAATTATATGATTTTTTTGATTTATGTGAAGCATTGAAGAGATTATGGCACGATTTGTGAATCTACCAGAACATGAAAGAGGGAGGTATGGCTTCCTGCTGTAATTGAAATCTTTTTTAGGTTTTGTTTTGTATGTTCTTCTGATAGATTCAATTTCATCTAAATTCTCCAACTTAAGTTCGAACTTGGAATTATTTAATTGTAGTATCAGTTTTCTAATGATTCTGATTCAATTTTTGTTCATTTGATCCATGCAACAACCAAAGGCTACAAAACCAGGAGGTAAATACAAAAATTTCAGTACCATTCTTGTTTGTAGGCTAGTGCACATTTTAGTGGCTAATCAGAGCTTACTCTCATTCTGGCAGTATCTTCAGAGGGCTCTTGGAAAGTTGAAAACTGAAACAGATCGAACTTATCAAGCTGCACCTAGGTACACAACATTTATTCCTAGATTCAAATGCTATATTAGTTTAGTTTTAATGATGATAGCGGATCGATTATATAGTACATGAACGGAAAATTGTTCTGACGTTAACAATTTTGTTCCGGTATTATCACTGGCCTTTCTTGTATGTGTTGCATCATAACTTCTATTTTATAACGGTTTATTAGATTCTAGGGGTACACACATCTATCATACCTTTTTCCTTAAACGGTTTAGATGCTAGAGGCGTATAAATGTAAAAAAAAAAACTCATATGTTCTTTTGATCGATTCCTTGTAGCTATTCGGGCAACAGTCCAGGCTGCGTGCTTGATCCTCAAATAGAGGTAAGCTTCCATCATAAACCTCCAGTTGAATTTGATAATTGATTTGAAAAGGTGCTATATTTTCCCTCCTGAATTTCATTCACGACTCTAGCTAGTTTAACACAGTTTAAACTTACACTATTCATCATGTATCTCATATACAAAATTATGCAGGAAATTCAACAAGAACTCATCAAATGTAGATGCCAAATTGAGGAGCAAGATAAAAGACTAAGGTAAGCAATTACTTTAGCAATTTAATAAATCCCACGTCGTACACGTAAACCTGATGTGCATCCATGTATGTATATAAGGTATTTCCTCTTACATGCCATATATAGCACAAAAGCATAATCTGCTACCTTGATCTTTGTTACACGTAAAACAAATGATGTCGTTTTGTAGGATATACGAAGGTGATCTTTCTCAAATTACTACACTGTGTGAAGCTGAGTATAGGGAACATATCCTAGAAGAAAACCTCAAGCAGGTCAGGGTACGTAAGGTTAGTCATCATCCTGACGAACTTTCAGAGAGATGATCAAGATTTACGAATGACTTGTGTATTTGTTTTCTTTTATACCAAGAGTACTGAGAAAGTCATTTGTTGTTTTCTCCAGCAAACTCTACAAGACCAATATCACTCACCCGGTGCACAAGCAATTTCGCAGGTATGCTGAACTCTTGAAGCTAATATAAAATCATAAATCAATGAAACAGCGTCATTGAATGAGATTGTAATTGCGACCCTCAAGTATCTATACGATTATATTTCAGGTGAATTTGGCATCAGATGCAACAGATATAGATGTTTTAGCTGCAAGAAATGCTGAGAATATGCTGGATTGGCTCCCACAAAGAGATCCTCAAGTCCAAATCCTGAACTTTTTGGACTCTAATGGCCTATTCCCTTTGAGGTTAATACAAAAGTAGTTCTGTCTGTTTAGTTCAAAAATTTATGGTTAGGATCAGAGATCTCTACACCAGTTACGCATAATCTTAATTGTAAATGGTTGATTTGGGAGGTCTTATCCAAAGTTAATCATGTAACACGTATGACTTGTGCCCTTGTAGAGATGAGCCTCAACGCATAGACAACATGATGCCACCTCAGAGTCTCCTTCATGCGGCTCCAAGTCTGAACGTCAATAATCATTTGAGTACAAGCTGCAGGAGGATTGAAGAGGATGCCCAGCGACCTGAATTTAGTCAAGTGATCGATGTCAATCTTTCACCCTGGTCAGATTTATACCCCACTGGTTCATCACCTTACTACAATTTGTAATTTGAGTCATGCAAGAGAGAGTATAAGATATAGGAGTTTCAAGTCATTAGATGGGGGTAGATTTTTAGTAGAAATAAATCCAATAGCATGTCTCTCATATAAGCCTGTTATTGAGGTTACCTTGTACTGTAACGATTATGATTAAGCCATTTCAAATAATTTAATTACTTGTTGCAAGATGTCTTAATTCTTGATGCATGTGTGAATGTGATCTTGGAAAATAATAAATTTCACCAGGCATCTAGAACCTCCTTGACAATTACTAAAGTACATTTCATATACTTTCAAAATGTAATTTTCTTAGTAATATTTTTCCATTTAAATGAGGAGTGATTTTTTGCTTTTTAATAGAGACACTGGCAATCAATATAGGGAGTACAAAGGATACTAGTATAGAAGCATGCTAGCTCTAGATCACAAAAAGCATCAACATTTCCATAAGTTTCACGCTCAGAACGCGCTTTGCGCTTTGAGAGCTCAGAGTTTCACTTTCATACGTTTCAAGATTTCTTAGTTCTTGACAATACCTCTCTTACAAGTGTCTGGATGTATGCATTAATAAATCACATTAATGTGCAGAATAAGTTGTTTGGCATGCTTAGAAAGAACTCTACAGTAACTTTGAAAATTAAAGTGTTTGTAGCCCAGTTTGTTAGCTTAGACATGTTGATATATTAGCTGTTAGATCCCCAAATCTTTTCTTCACATATCAAAATAACTGAAACATGTTCCACATGACATTGAACATGTACTGACTAAGGAAATCTGATAAGATTCAGGAAAAACAGGTCTGTCATAATATGGAGACTTTTCTGTATTGCAGTTTCCTGTTCTTATCAATCTTCTTGATTTTGAAACATACAAAAATATACAGATCATTTAACAAACTCCCCCCTGGTCCGCTTGCCTTGCCCGTAATCGGCCACCTCCACCTTCTCAAAACCGCCCCCCATCGAGCACTCCAAGCCCTGTCGGCGAAATATGGTCCGGTTATGTTTCTTCGTTTTGGTTGCCGGCCAGTTCTCATTGTTTCGTCTCCTTCTGTCGCTGAAGAATGCTTCTCCAAAAACGATATCATATTCGCCAATCGTCCTGACTCACTTGCAAGCAAAATACTCGGGTACAATTACACAACCATTGGATTATCTTCCTACGGTTACCATTGGAGGAATCTTCGTCGCCTGATGAACGTACAACTGTTCTCATCAGCTAGTATTCAGCGTTCCTCTGTTATACGACGAGAAGAAGTCACCTTCTTGGTGAAAAAGTTGTTCCAGTGCTCTGATAAAAAGGTGAACCTGAAATCCTTGTTCTTTGAATTGGTTTACAATGTGGCTTTTATGACATTATGCGGAAAGCGCGGACCTGATATGGAGGATATGTTCGGGCCAAAGAAGATTCTGGATATTTGTGATTTTTTTCCATTGTTAAAATGGATTGGGTTTCAAGGGATTGAGAGGAAGCTGGTAGATCTTCACAAGAACAGAGATGGTTTCTTGCAGGGCCTGGTCGATGAGGCTCGAAAACAAAAACTTGATTCTACCTCAGGTGAGGAAAAGAAGACGTATATTCAGTCGTTGTTGCTGATACAGAAAGCTGAGCCAGAGTATTATACGGATGACATCCTAAAAGGGCTAATTCTGGTTAGTATTGTTTAACTGTTCTGTTGTTTGTAATGTTCTCATGAATGCTTAAGTTACAAAATTGCTGATTGTTTGTTAAGGGCCAATTGATAAATATGTGTTCCTCATTTGTCATGTGTTTTTTGCATTGTTTTGCAGCCTCTGTTTACTGCAGGAACGCATACGATAGCAGTCACGTTGGAGTGGGCTATGTTTCTTCTTCTAAATCACCCTGACAAGCTGCGAAAGGTAAGAGAAGAAATCGACAACAATGTAAAACCTGGCATGCTCATCGACGAAATAGATCTTCACAATTTACCATATCTACGTTGTGTCATCCTTGAAACACTAAGGTTGTGTCCGGTTGGCCCAATTCTCGTACCACATTCAACGTCACAAGATTGCACGATCAAGGGGTACGACATTCCCAAGGGGACTATTGTGCTCGTGAATGCGTGGGCAATACATAGAGATCCTTCTTTGTGGGAAGCTCCCACAACTTTCAATCCTGAAAGATTTACAAAAACAGAAGGGAACGGTGATGTGTGTAAAGTGATGACATTCGGAATGGGGAGAAGGGCATGTCCTGCTTCTGTAATGGCAATGAGGTTGATGTGTTTGGCATTGGGTAGTTTGATCCAGTGCTTTGACTGGGAGAGGGAAAGTCCAGAGTTAATGGATTTGGATCCGGAAGTGACGGGCCAAACATTGTCCAGTTTGAAGCCGTTGGAGGCCTTGTACCGACCACGTTCATCTACATCGAATGTCTTAGCCCGACTGTAAGATGTTTCGGGAGCATCCCCTTAATTTGGATCTCTCCTGTTCGAAGCCCACCTGTAAGATGTTCCAAACATACATTTAATTTGTATCTCTTCCGTTCCAAATTCGATGTCATAGGCTCGTAGCCGCCCTACGCGCCCTATGTAAGAAGTTTCCGGAACAACCCTTTAAATCTCTTACGATCAAGACTTCAAGTGGCTAGGAATATGGAAGTCCAGCGATCAAGTCTCGCGGTGTGATTTCTTCATAATTAGTAACGATCCGTGACGATGTCATAGTGTGATTTTCTTCTTAAACAATTGATTTGAAGAGAGACATTTTAAATACACCAAGATAATTAATTAGTCAAACGTAATAGTTAAATATATATTTATAATTAAAGCATAAAAGTTTTTACTTCTATCTCAAAATCTTCGAATATATAACATGAAGAAAAAGAAATGGAGAGGATAATGAATTGATAATTGACAAACCGTGCAACATAGTGAAAGTAATAATTAAATATATATTAATAAATTAATGAAAGTACAAAATCACTATGAACCTCAAAATTCATCTTCTTCCCCTGCAGAGTAAAGCACAATAGTCACCTAAGTCGTAATTAAAAAAATAATTATGAAAATTTATATTGAATGCATTACATCGATATCCACACACCTTAAAATTACTAAATAACTTCTTTATAAACAACGTTGTGTCCGTGGAATTTCCTTCTTCATCCAAGACTAAAACTTTGAGTACTTTTCTGCTAGTTACTCTTGAGAATGTAACATATAACTGTACATAACTGAATACCAGTGTGAGAAGATACTGTAATATGAAATTCCCTTTGAATATAGTCATACCTCAGCTCCCCCTTTCGAAATGAGAGTGAACTCCATGTAGCTCCCCCTTAATATATGCATCGTTAGTGGAAAAAAATTCTCGGGAAGTCTAAAATACCAGAGTATATTGATTTGCAGTAGAAAGCACATCACAACGGAAACTCTATTCTTCTCCACCTTTTGTCATCAACAAGGAATGACTAATCTTCATCACTTGAACTCATTTTGTCTTGCTGGAAGAATGTACGAAAGGTTCATCTTCCGAACAGCTTTCAACCAATGTTTCTGTTAACATTTCTGGAACAATGACTGAACCATCAACTTTTGTATAACCGCTTTTCATTCTGATCAGGTTCCTTTTCCTCCTTAAAAATAAGCTCTAGACATGTCATCATCCATTCTAGGATCAACCTTTGCATGATGTTGCTGCAACATAATTCAAAGAAGACTTTGGTACCCATATTTGCTTGGGTCCTTGAATGTTAGTTTTGGGGATCCACTTGTAATGCGATCTTACCCCTTTCTTGAATGGACATTCTCGAACCATATGACCAACTTTGCAGCAATAATAACAAGTATGAAATGACATAGTAGAAAGTTTGGTAGCATGACAAAGATTTTTACTTTTCGACTCAAAACCTATGCCGCCTTTATCAAGAGACAATTTTTGTATACCAAGTAGTTTATCAAGGTTTTCTTTACGTTTTGTAAATTTTTCCAAAACCTTGATAAATCCATAATTTTACTTTGTAGATAACTATTCTCTTTTGCAAGAGAAGAGTTGACACACTCTAGATTTTAATTTTTCAAATTCAACTCATTATTGACATCCATCAATTCCAAAAGTTGTTTTTTAAACTCATAACTTGATTTCTTTGAAATAGTATCAAGATCAAAATTATCTTCATAAGCTGAATTGGTATGCCAATTAATGTCATCTTCACTATAAAATGATACAGAATCTGAGTCATAAAAGTAAACTTCATTATCAGTATCAAACTTCGATGTTACCTTTGTATTGGCCATAAAGCACGATGTTGCTTGTTTCTTGTCATCTTCCGGGAACGTTTCGTGTTCCTCCCAAGTTGCTGCCATGAAATCTCTCGTTCCTTTTAACCTTTGGACATTCAAATCTGATGTGACCTGTAATATGACACTCATAGTAATGAATATTTGATGAATTAGCCTAGTTAAAATACTTACCACCTTTGCGTGTGTTCAACTTGGTTTGTTGATTCTTGAGAGCATTTAGCTTTTTGGTCCATATTAATTCGATTTGCTCTTTTCCTCATCATCCATTTCCTTGTAGCCATAATCATCATCATCAACATCTTCGTCATACGAGGATTTGAAGGCTATACTTCTCTTCATTTCATGCTCTTCATGCTCCACAAGTGAAAACTCATGTGAAATAAGTGAACCAATCAATTCGGACATTGTCATGTTGTTGATGTCCTTCACCTCCATTATGGCAGTAGTCTTTGGGCTCCATGATTTTAATAAAGATCGTAAGATCTTTTTCACCATGTCACTTTGTGAATACTTTTTTCCCAAAGCTATTGATGGATTCATTATCTCCATAAACCTGTTATACATAGAAGTAATACTTTCATCAGGTTTCATAGTGAACATTTCAAACTTACATTTAAGAATGTTTATGCGCTCTTCTTTGACTTGATTTGTTCCTTCATGAGTCACTTGCAACATATCCCACATCTCTTTGGCAGTCTCGCATGAGCCTACATGATTGTATTCTTCCTGTGTCAATGCACATGTAATTAATGTCTTTGCTCTAGCATTCATAGTTAGATGCATTTTGTCCTCAACCGTGTACTCCTCCGTTTCGTTTGGTCTCATGACATTGTTGACCATTTTGGTGGGAACAACTGGACCTTCATTAACAATGTTCCATATATCCCAATTAACAGAGATGATGTGTTCCTCATCATGTTCTTCCAGGAAGTGTAATCAGTTCCATTGAAAAGTGGTGGTCTATTGTGTGCAAGACCTTCTGCAAAAACGTCATTACTAAACAAAGTCATTAGTGATCGTTAGCACTCAAGTTGTTAAACTTAAAACGAGTGAACCAAGTTCTAGATGCCAATTGTAATATGAAATGCCCTTTGAAAAAGGTTTCTGACTTTGAAATAATGATTGAAAGAACGACTGAAAGAAGTGAAGTTTCATTTAACGTTTCACTCAAAGTTCCGACGTGACAGCAAAAAACAGATTACAGACTTCGTTTTATGAAAACTCTAAATGCAATAACGATGCAGTTCAGAAAAGAATGCAATGCAGAAAGCTTTAAAAGGTAAACCAGAATTATAGTGGTCGGCCACAAAAGTGCCTACATCCACTCCCCAAGCGATTACTCTTGGGTATTCATACTAAGATCTTTGATAGACCACTTACAACCGCAAGCACTCAAAGATAACAACCCTTGTACTTCCCTCTTGCTCCGTCTAAGCTATCCCCACCTAGACTAAGTGACTCGTGCCAAGGAGCAATCCCAACTCCTATCACCACACGCTAACAAGATCTTAGAACTCTCAATACAATGATTGAATTAATAAGAAAACCCTTCACTAAAACTCAGACAAATTAATATAATCAAACTAAAGAAGGGCTGAGTATAAAGATGAAGGTGACTGCTTGAATCGATGCTCTCAACACGTTGTATTTTCTTTCTCTTGATTCGTACTTTTGTTGTGTTGAATAAGATGTATCCCTTTCTGATTTATAAGCTTCCAAGCGTTGATACAGTCTGCAGAATAACGTTACTTTCTTCAGACTTTTTCCATATTATGTTGAGACTTTTTAGGAGTTTATTTTAATTGAAACTCTTCAAAATCTTCCTCCTTATCTCTTTTGAGAACGTTGGATTCCAGGTCAGTTCCTATATTTTCTCTCAGGCTTCAATGTTAAGGAAATATACTTGTTTGTTATCATCACATCAATTCTTAGGGCCAACAGATACAAACCAATATGTGCTAAGGATTGACCTGACTCTTGTTGATTGTCATTGCATAGTAAACCGATATAGGAAATTGTTTGCGTTGAAATCTAATTGGAAATTTTGTAACATCTGAAGGTGTCAATACCATGCGTGGTATAAGTACCTTTTGTCCCATATTCTTTCTTGCTATCATTTTTGCCTCTATGACTTTCTTCCCGATTGCAGTCACAATCAATCTTGTTCCATTACAAAGCTCGGCAGACTGGTCGATATTCCTTAAAAGCATTATTGAGCATCCAACTTTCAGACGAATGAGGTGGTTTGGTACCTGATGCCCTAAAAGTATTAAGAAATTCGACTGAATATACATCTTCTCTACTAACAATGTCATCCTCATCAGGACATATGTTGTCACTACTCATGAACTCAATTGAATCTCCAGGTAACATTGACATTATATAGTCATTAATCTCATGAACTATCTCATTAGTTGGTGCAAGAATCGCCCTGTCCTGAAAATATAAACCATGACCAATATGGTCTATGAGTGAAGGATATGTGCTATTGACCATTGCAGCAATCGGATCAGGTGCATCACGAATAAGGATATCTTCAGGTAACTTGAATTTGACCTCGCCATCATTTGTCGTGCCTACTTGCCCATCTCCTATGCGTAGCAACCACTCGGCAAATTCCCTAAAGTTGTCAGTTTCAATAGGTGAGTTACCAGCCTTGGCAAAATATAAATTTATTGAGTAAGTTGTTCAATAATTTTTTTTAAAACCGAGCAAATATGTGTAATAATTACATAAGTGATCATACTTAAAGGCGCATGTTCTTGGTCAACTTCAAAACATGACATGAACTCCACATTTTTTTCGATGAGCATAGAGCTGGGTGAACTATACCTCCCTTACTACCCTTGGGTACAACTGGTAAGATTTGTCTTAAGTCCTCACCAAAGACGACAACAAAACTACCGAAAAGCTTAGACATTTAGCCATCAGGTCCTCTCATAACATCTCGAAGGCTACGATCAAGCGCTTCAAAGCAAAATCGATTAATCATTGGAGCCTCTCGTCCCAGATGATCAATTTAGTATTCATACACAAACTTGAAAGATCTCTCCCAGAAGTTAGTCTACTGCACATGGAAGTCTCGTCAACCTGCAATGGTATGCTAAACGTGGAATGAACGGTACGTCCTCTAGAAAGAAGCAATGAAGCAATACTGCTCGAAGCTACGAGCAGGACGATATCACGTCTCCCACGTAATGTTGAGCACAATATTCTCCATAAGAATGTCTTTCCTGTTCCACCATACCCATATAGAAAGAATACTCCTCCGTTACCTAATGGTTGCATCCATAATAATATTATATACACTCCTATGTTCTTCTGTTAGACATGGGTAAAAACGACTGTGCTCTTCCATCATTTGAGCCACATCGTAATCCAATTCCTCTGCAATTAGACTATTCTGACCATTTTGTATCTCTACATTATCAGGCAACGGCATTCCTTCGAACTCGATTAAGCTAGTTCCATTACGACGAAGCATCTCTTCTATTTCTGCCAGAGTGAAGTTCTTCAGTTGCTCTTCAAAAAGCTCCAGATCTATTTTTAATGGTATTGAAATAACTTGAACTTAAAATTAATGAAAGAAACAACCATTATAATACAAAGAAAAACGTTAATAATTATTAATAGCATACCAGATTTATCCATCTTCTTACGTAGCATGTATAGGTTTCCATTTGATAAATACTCCCACGTACTAATTGAGCCCTTTTTTGTTTGTTTTTTCCTGAGTTGACCCGGATATAAATTTGGTCAATTGACTTGTGACTTCAATGGTCCTACGTCCAATTCTCATTATGTACATTTTCTTTGTTTTAGTTACATTCAGATTTACAATATACTACTTATTCGTTTCTCCAAAGAACTCTGAATTTGATATTCACATGCAACGAAACCACAAATGATTGTTGTCTCAAATGATAAGAACTTAAATTCACGTTAAGCAAGATTTAAAATTCGATCTTAGTGAATATAACACACACCCGTAAGAGAGTTGTCCTTGATGTTCAGCTGAATTAGTCATATGTAACGGATACAAATACCTGTTAGAAGAAAAGAAAAAGAAAAAGAAGAAAGAAAGAATTTGAAACCGAACTGAATCAATCCAATCCGAATTTATCCGAGAGGTATTTCAGCTCGAGTTACCGTTCCAGTTTTCCTTTGTCCAATTCAGATCAAAACGGCCATTTGACAAGTGCCCAAGTATATGTACACATGCAACGATTTGTCCAACGTGATTTTTCTTTCTTTCTCAAAGTGTAACCATCAAGATTATACAACGTCCAGCCATTTCCGATGATTGCCAAGCACAGTTTTGTCTTCTTATGTATCGAACTTTATGTACAGCCGAATCCAGAAACATCAAATCCTTTAAACACTTCTTTTAATAGATTCAAACAGCCACAAATCTCTTGCGATAACTCACAAGTAAACTATGGAAATTTTGAACTACTACCTTGTAGTAGTGTTTCTTCTACCCATACTTTTCTTGATCATCATATTCAAATTATTCACATTCCATCCAAACAAGAACCTACCCCCAAGTCCTCCATCTCTACCAATAATAGGCCACTTTCACCTCATCAAAACTTCCTTTCACCTTGCACTAGCCTCTCTAGCTTCCAAATATGGTCCTATCTTTTTCCTTCAACTAGGCTGCAAATCACTGGTTGTGATTTCCTCTCCGTCTGCGATCGAGGAATGCTTTACCAAACATGACGTGGTATTCGCCAACAGGCCAAGTTCGGTGTCAGGGGACCACCTAACGTACGACTACAAAACTTACGTATGGTCACCTCACGGCCATTTTTGGAGGATTCTGCGTAAACTCTCTGTAGTTGAGATGTTTTCGACACAAAGCTTACATAAATCTGCTATAATACGTGAAGAGAACATATATTCACTCCTTCGCGTCATGTTCAAGGGATCGAAGACTAGTGGCTGCAGGCAGAGGCTTGATCTTAATTATTTGTCTTCAACATTTAGTTTCAATAATATAATGAGAATAATTACAGGGAAACTATGCGTGCAAGAGGAGGAAGTTGCGAGTGAAATTGGAAAGCAGATAGTGAAACAAATTCGGGGAACATTCTTCACTAGCCTTTCACTTGGAGTGTGTGATTACTTCCCAGTTTTGAGGTGGATTGGTTATAAAGGAATTGAAAAGAACTTGATGTCAATACACAAAAAGAGGGATGAGTATGTGGAGAATCTGATACGAGAAACTCGAGAGCAAAAAAACAGCTTTCAGGAGTCGAATGACAACAGCATTTTGATTGATACTCTCTTTTCTCTTCAAGAATCAGAACCTGAATTTTACACCTATGAGGTCATCAAGAGTACTGTTCTGGTAAGCTTCACTAAAACACAATTAAGTACACTGATCTTGTTAAAATCGAACATATACCACTCCACTTCACAACATGCATAACAAAATTTATGGTCTCAAAACCTGTTCTTTGTGATTTAGTTGATGATTATAGCTGGAACAGAGACCTCTGCAGTAACAATTGAGTCAGCCATGTCCCTTCTACTAAGCAATCCAAATGCATTATGCAAGCTAATCCAGGAAATCGATGACAACGTGGGGCATGAACGGTTGATAAGTGACTCTGATCTTCCCAATCTTCCTTATCTTCGTTCAGTTGCCAATGAATCTCTAAGACTGTACCCTCCAGTACCAGTAATATTGCCACATTATTCTTCAGAAAACTGCGTAGTAGAGGGGTACACAATACCCAAAAACACAATTTTATTAGTGAACGCCTTTTGGACACATAGAGATCCTAATGTATGGGATGAGCCTGAAAAATTCAGACCTGAGAGATTTTTGGCTATGGATATGGAAAAAGAAGGTTATAAGTTTGTGCCATTCGGAATGGGGAGACGAGCTTGCCCTGGAGCTGGATTGGGATTACGAACTATAATGTTGGCAGTGGGTGCTTTCATTCAATGTTTCGAGTGGGAAAAAGTGCCAGAACATGAGGATCTGGACCTGAATTGGAAGGACAAGGCCAAGCCTCTTGAGGCTGTGTGTTCTCCTAGGCAACAGGCGATTGATATTCTGTCGCAACTCTGATCCGTTATGATAAACCTTAGTTTTCCTTTTGTATGTCTAATTGTCAATATGCACAAGGAAGTATATTGCAATACTGATCATACTTTCATAACTGTTTAAACAATACAATCGATCCTATCCAATAGGCTGTGTAAGGCGCGTATGTTAAATTAGTTTTCGTCTAATGTGGTGCGTAAAACATAGGTATCTGAAAAGCATGCATAAATTTGGCGATCGGTAAGACAGACAGACAGATATTGTTTAGGTTGGTAACTTATGTTATTCTCAGCTATGTAAGTGAATAGCCTTAAAAGCATAAACTGGAAAGCCATTTGGGCTATATATTCCAGCAAACAGCTTTGCTTTGAGTTCAAGGCTTCTGTAGTTCTTTTATGCTTTGTGCCAGTCTCTTTTTTCATACTAGTCCTACTTACATTATTCCCAATAAGGTCATTTTCATCGACGGTGAAACATTAATTCCAACCATTTTCTACGTTCAATAGTCCGTGTTTCTTTCAACTGGAGAAAAAGTGAAGCTAAATCTAACGAATCAAGAAAGTGACATTTCAACCATTTGCACTATAGTCTTTAGTCCAAGAGACAGAATTGATAGCTGAGTTGGTGAAACAAACCTACCCACATTCTCCAAAACGCAACTATTACATTACAAGGATAATACCCGTTAAGACTTTTGGATGAGATTATGAAGATTTGTGTTTCAGTTCGAACTTGTAGATCAGATTAAAAAGACTCTTGTGGTACAAAATCTTGGTAATATTGGAGATCAACAATCTTTTTATTCACTGATGGCCTCCAGAATGGATAATTTATAGGACTAGAAAGATGCAAATGGATGTGTAAATTCAATTAACCTGTACCTAGATCTGTACTCAATAATTGAAAACAAGAGAGCTGAAAATGACTCTTGGTCAATATTCTACCTCAACTATCTAACCAAGTTGATAACAAAGTTGTTGAACCTTTTGGGCGCACTGCTGCTTTGGACCGAGCGTGGCGCCATGATCTGTACGAAGGCGTCGGCCAGCATCTGCCCCAGCCTGACCTGAGCCGACGTGCTGAGGTGTAATTCGTCCATCAGCAGCGGCAACCCCTTAGCATCGACACATCTAACGTTTGCAAGGTCAGTTTCCAGCTGAACTTTTCTTATTCTCTCTACATATGGTCCTTGTCCTGAAGCCAATGCTACCTACACCACAAAATACAACCAAAACTCCCAATCTTAAGATGCCTTTTTGTCCTAAACACCGCAAGAAACGGTGAAAATGCCAAGTTCGTTAAATTCTATGCTATATACACCAAAAAGAATTGTTTTCAATACTTTTCATCACTGTGGAAAAACATCCAACTGGCACTTTCAAGACTAATACTGATTGTTTTATTAGAGTACCAAAAATGGAATTTGGTTCTTTAAGTATTACAGTGTTTGAGAAAATTATGTGAAGTAAAAAAACATCAAGTGGAACAAATGGAATATATGTTTTTAGGACCACTACAGTCATGAAAAAAAAATGATAGGCTAGTTGCATTATATTATACCTGGATAATAGGAAGCAGAGGAGATTGAAGATCAGACCGGACATCATCAAAGAACTTGTGCAGTCTCCTCTTATACATCTTTGCATCCTCATCAGTTCTAGTATCACTCTCACCTTGATACCATAAAATTGCTCGAATTATCCCCCCACCATTGCGTAATGCCGCCTGAGACCTCAACATTAGCTGATTATAGAGACTGCTTCCACGCCTCCACTCAGTTATATTTGTCCCTCCCACTGCACACGGGACTAAACCGATCTCCGCAATGCCACGGTCTCTCTCAAGAACCGAGTTAGCGAATGCCATTCCCGGGCCAACCCCACAAATTCTACCCACATCTATGTCGCGGTGGAGAGGCTCGTGCGCTTCCTCCCAGTTAAGCTCAGCATTCAGCCGGAGTACACGAGAACTAGCGTTGCATTCGGGAGGAATGAATCCGTCCCATGTGTTGTTGGTCACGCCTCCTCGACCGGACATGTTGCTCTGGCCAGCTAGGATGAATATGCTTTTGGTGCCCTGAAAATTATTGGCATTGCTAGGAGATAGACCTTGAGATGTCACCAAGCTGGAGTAAGCCAGAAGGCTCAACCAGACAATGGTAAACATGCCTTTCCTCAGAGGAAAGTGTAGGAAAACAAATGATGTAGTGTAGTAGCAGTAGTAGTATTTAGCTTTAACAAATACTAGTACTAGATTATAATGATTTATGAATTGGACTGTTTGGTAAGAAACAGACGGGACATTATTTTAGTTGTTTGCTAAGTCATGACATGGATAAAAACATGCTTCAGAGCTGTTCCATGTTCAGATTCTTAAGAATTATTGAATTATCCCCACACTATATATATATATATATATATAGAGAGAGAGAACTGTACATATTCTCAAATACTTTTCCTATTACAAGACTTCTCTAATTAAAAGACTTTAGCCTTTTCCAATAAGAAGAGTACAACTTGGTATACTTTCCAATTGAAAGACTTTTCCTATTAGAAGAATACAACTTGGTGTAAATTAAAGGTTATTTGGTTTATTATTTGCCAGTTTCCAATAATGCATGCATTAACAAAATTATTGTAGATCAGAGCATGCCCCAGATACAAAATTACTGTACAGAATAGCTTGGGTTCCACCTGCAAGTTGATATTGGCAAAATAATTTATTTTTTTTACTCAATACAGTCAAGGAACTGAAATTTTGTCTTTATGAGCAGTGTGCACTTGCAGGTCTAAGCATGATACTTGTTTTGTCTGAAGATCATGCTATATCTAGAAGCAATAATTCAGCAGCATAAAAAAGATTTTCAAGATTTCAGGTCAAGTTATATAGTATAATATTCAGATATCGCGAGAAAACAGATGAGTTTTGGTATATACAAGAAAAAAATACAACTGCACAGCATGGATTTGCTTCCTCCTTGGGGGAACTTCATCATCAGATTGCAAAATGATGTGAAAAGGCAAAGCACAAACATTTCGGCAGATACAGCATTCTCAAAACAAGTTATACCCATAAACTAATGATATGAACATTATGGCTAAAAGAGCATTCACTGCCTAGCTACTCCATCTTTAGCCCCATCCGATGTTTGATATTTGGAAAGAAAGAACGAACTTTGGTTGGATTGGAGAAACCTGCAAGACAATAGAGAAAATCCATTATTTATCAGCATAAGGTACGCAGTAAACATATCGCCACAGAAGTTAGCAGAGTGTAACATGATGTTTCGGAATATAGAAACAATAAAGGCAACACACAACAACAGAGATAAACATAAAGTCATATTGGGTGGAAATTAGATCACACTCACTTGAGGATGTCCACGGAGCAGAACTCCAGCTGAGCCAGTGTGTCAGTTTCAATATTGATCGAGTTGAGCAACTCTGGCAGTTTAACTGATACAGAAAGAGTAGATAGGCTTAGTAAAATACAAATAATTTACATTTAAAGAAATTTAGAATTTTAATAAGAGCGTCCGATTATAGGCTGTAGGCAACATACCAAAGAGTCTTAATAAATGTTCTGCTCCATAGACACTCGAAGGAGAGACGTTGTCTGAAATTACTGCTTTGTATTGCTCCCGTTCATTGCGGTACAGGAGAATGGCAGACAACGCTTTATCAAAATAGATACGCAAGCCTTTTACGATCTCTGCTGTTGTGTCATCAATCCTTCACGCAGAAAAATTATTTAGAAAATGATATAAACATGAACAGGGTTGCATCATCAGCTGATATACTCAATACTCCAAATAGTAGTCTGTTTAGGATCAGACTTATTCATTTTTCCACCTGATTTGTCAGATGGCAATGAAAGGTTCAGACAGAATTTTGGTGAATAACCAAAAAGTGGTGCAGATAAACAGAAGTAAAACTACTGACAATCTGACATAGGGGTCATATGATTTTTGAAAATCAACCCAATGCCAACTGAAAAGGGTGGATATGTCCAGGACAGACAATTTACTAAGAAAATATTAGCTGATGCGGTAAGCCAAATGAAAATTTAGATGCATAGTGGCAACATGTACCAAGTGAAGATGAGACAACAGCTTCAATTAGACAACACTGAAAAGGCGATGAAGATAGTTACCAAAATACTGAATGTTATGCCACTTACCGGCTATCCTTCTTCACACGGTAATCAAAATATTTGTCCAGTATCTGATATACAGTAGGAAAGCGGGGAAGTTTGACTAGCTACAAAATAAAAGATATTGCAACAGAAAACAACATTTGCAATTAGTGAAATTATACAGCTGTATACAAAAGAATCACAAAAACTATAACATAGATGTATCATTTATAACAAACAAAATAACTACACCCGATCTGAATTCGCATATACAAGATCAAACTATTGCATGGTAAGACGCAATCTGGATCACATTTTAATATCATAATAGATAAGCTTTAGTGAGGCAAATTATGGTAACATTGAAAGATCAAAAAGTTTGTGCTAACATCAATGCTGCCAGCCAATTAAATCAAACTTCAATAATTATCACGCAAAGGAATGTGTAACTATAATATGGAGGAATTTGTAACGTAGTGGACCCGAACTGACAGAACCAGAAGCATGATGAAGCTTTTGGACCATAACAATAACAATGAATGAATAGTACAACACTGAATCCAAGTCCGGATGCTTTTGACGTTCAAAATTAAAAAGCATACTGTTTCGAAAAACATAAATTGACATTGAATAAGGGCATGAAATACACATAAGCTCAGACACATACTGAAATGGGGATACTATAAATGGAAGCTAACGGCTTTTTTTTTTCGTTTAATACTTACAGGGTATAATTTAGATGTTACATATTCAAAAACAAAGCACAGTCGAAAAGTTCGCATTCATGATCAAGCTAAAGGGACAAACCAGGAATAATGATTGTTGCACATGTGCTAGATAGTGGAGGATTTTAAATTGAAGCATGATTACCTGACCCAGCTGAGTTATAGACTCATAATCATCAACCAGTTGCATTTTCAGTGCGGAAGGAATTTGAATGTTTACAAGATTTTCCAGTGGCACAATACATTCCTGTCAATAAAAGGATCATCAATTCATGAAGCTTCAAATGAAAGTCTGGAAAAAATGATGATGGTGATGATGATGATAAAAACAAAAATTGATAAAGAATAGTCAACTTGAAGAAAACTATATAAAATAAGAAAATAGATAAATAATCAAACAAAGCAGCGTATCAATTTCCAAAAAAAATCAAGAAATTATGATCGCAAAATACAATAATTGATGAATGAAATATAATCACGTGTTCACACCATTCCTGCTGCACCTCCAATATTGTTTGCTAATGGTTAACATTTGCGCATTGTACTTTTTCTCTCCTCGTTATTAGTGCAAGTATATTCATGACAAACTTCAAAGTTTTAGCAATTCACCACAAATACAATTACAAATACACTTAAGTTTCTCAAGTGAACACTTAATCATATAGCCTATTTCCAAAATCATGAATTCATTTAGCTGTAGAAGAAGATAGTAGAAATCCAAATCAAGAAACAAACAAGTGGCCAACTACGTTTATATACTTGAATAGATGAAATGAACCTTTAAGTATCTCTGTGTTGCATCGATGGGACCTGACCACATCACACCTCTAACTATTGTATCATAGAATTTCAAGTAATTAACATTCAGTCATTCACAATTCAAAAGCTCCAGCATGAAAGTGAAGTTCTCTCATGACTCCACTCCATAAAGCAAATTAACGGATACATTGTGATTAAATAACAAGCTAAACCGAGAGAGCCGGCACAGCTATTGTAAGAGATCACAAAGAAAATGTACCTTTTCAACGATTTCATGCTTCCGCTTCTTGCCTTTCGCCCCTGCAATAGTATCAAACGTGATTTAAATGCCACTCGCAAAAATCATTTGTCTAGGAATTCAGTAATAGGAGCTATTTATGTGGTTTCCAACTTTTAACTTTTAATGTGAAGTAGAACTAATGGTGTAAACAACTTCAAGTCTGGCTAGAATACATTTCAATCAATTAAATGTTGGACATATTCTGGAAATGAGTAAACAAATTAGAAAGTTTTATGCATCAGGTCCTCCCCTCATCTAGAGTTAGAATAATGAACAAGGGAAAAGAGAAGAGACAGATGCAGATGCAGAAGACAAAGCAAGAAACACATCATAGTTCTCATGGGACACCATTTCAAAGTTCAGATAGATTGAACAGAAGAATAATTTTACAATCTCAAATACAATCCCCTGCATCCATTTTTATGTTAGAATAAAACTGACAAGGAGAGTTTTCGTTTACAATTGGGTTGTTAATAAGTTTAAACAACCCACGTCCCACCGATTGGCATATACGCCCTCTTCGTAACGAAGCTATAAGAAGCTGAACTTAGTGATAAAAATGGAACCTTTTCAATTTTCATGACCTTATATCACAACAGTGAAAGTAAAAATTGAATGATCGGAGACATAGATCAAATTTTAATTTGAATTTTGTCTCAGCGAGGGAATAGAATAGAAACACCTAAGTACATAAAAGTTTTTAACAAAGACCAAGCATATCTGACCAGTGGTGCTTTTAGATTTATCTTGTGACAAGCGCCCCATCCTTGCATGCTTCTCCGCAGAATGCTTTTCCATGAGCTCCTTTTGCTTTGCAATGTTCTCTTCAGTACGTTTCAAGAGGCGATCACCACTCAACCATTCATCCCAACTAAAGAAGAAAATTCATGAGCTATAATTGCAAGGTTTTTTTTATTAATAACTATAATGGTTTTCCAATCTTTCCGCATGCCATGAATCAATTGCCAAATTCAGATAATTGACTGCACGTGACTTACAAGATGCCGTGGAAGAATATATATAATAATGTCTAGTATAATCCTATCGGTAAATGTTCATAACGTAGTATATATAGAGATATAGTGATTTCTACAACGCAATCCACGCCTCCACGATAAAGTCATGGTCTATAATCTCAATTAAACAAACCAACTCAGCTGCTATAATCGCAAAGATTTTCGTTCATAAAGAATTACTGCATGATAAAGTGAGCCTAGGAGAACATGAGAATTTACTAATAACATTGACATGCTTCAAGAATGATACTACAATTAAGTTGGGTCTAGTCACAGCAAATTGCCTTGTGTAATGTACTCAGATAGTGCTCCCAAAATAATGTTAATGAGCAATTTTATAAATGCCATGCTATTAAATTAAAGGCGTGTTTTGTTCATAGATTAACCGACATGCAAAAATTTGATGTTGTATCGTGGTGTGTAATTTCAAGCATGCTCTTGTACTCAGATAGCACTTCCACTAACACGATGTTATTTAATTTAATGACCTAATAGTAGTGTTATTCATAGATTGACACATTCACAAAAATTCAAAATCTGCATCATGGTGTTTAAATGATGTGTGCTGAAAGAGAGACTAATATTTGTCTACTGCCATCCAACAAAAGATAAGGAGGGAATCACATAGATCTGCACCATTCCGAACACCGAACGATTGCTGCGGCCTAAATCAGTTTCAATTATATCATTAATTCTTATTTTCATTACTTTTCTGCATTGGATTTAAATCCCACTAATATCAACTAGAATTTCCAGAACAAGACAAAGATTTAAATACTAGTATAGGGCCGCATTCTATGTAATTTTGTGTCATTACACCAAAATAATCGTGTTGCCAAATAGACCTGAGCAGATGAGGTGCACTCACTTTTTGTTCCATCCCTGAAAAGAAAGAGCAGAAAATTTCAGAACGAAAAACATATTTTACTGCATTCTTGTAAATTTTATCGTAATAATGTATGCACCTACAAATAAGGTATACAAAGACTTGTAAGGGACTTGTCTAAATGAGGAACGAGAGGGACCGATAGATGTCAATAATGTTTTGTGTGCCACCATGTTTTTTTGTTTTTGTGTGTGTGTTAACACCGATGTTCTTAATAGCACCCCTAACGTTTGTCGGTCACTTTTAGTCCCATATACGACAGTTCTCCAGGTGCAGATTAAATAAAAATAGCAAAATCTACCAGCAGAAGATACTCAGAAACTACACTTACAGGATAATGGACATAATACCTCCATTCGCCCAGATGAAATTCAACTTTGTGTACCTTGTTAGGGAGAGAGAAACACATCATATAAGGATTGAGTAACAAAGCCCGCAGACTAACTTAAGAAAACAGACTGCTAACAACAAGTCACTCCAACCTAAAATCTAGTTAAAAAATAAAAATACCACCCGTCAGAAATTCCTGAAAGACACACGCTGTTTTTTTTTTTTTTTTTGCTGCAAGCGTATTATTCCTTTAAATACGAGACAGCTCTGTTAACATATTGCTTCTTGTACTCAACTTCATTCTTATCACATTCTTGCTATGAATATGCTGAAATGGCCTATACTGTTACTACCACACTGAGACAGAGCGCTCAATGCAAAGGTTTTCCCTTTTACATTCAAAAACTTAGTTTGTCAACCCTTATGAGATCTATTCAAGTCTAGCTGAATGTGAGCACATAACCAATACTAATGGAATCAAGGTTTTGACAATGAGAGAGAAAATTCACTGATATCAGCTCATAGAAATTCTTAAGAAAACCAAAATCAATCCCAAAACCAACATACAGAAGCAACCATTTTTGTTACATTTGCACAAATGAGATTAATCCAGAACTACTCGATTACATTATATTTATAAAAACACAAAGTAAAAATCAAGTCTTTAAGCGCACAACAGATAGACATACATCAAAGCACACCAAAAAAAGCCCTTTTCCACACCAACACAACCAATCTCAGTAGCTGAAAAGCGTATCAGCTGTAAACATGTCTTAATTGGATTTCTCCACCAAAAATTCAGCTCAATTATTTCGAAGAAATCAAGAAAGTGGTTTAAAAAAAAAAAGGTTACCTTGGCGTCGTAAAGGCAAGGTCCATGATAGGTAAGGACCATTTGACCTTCTTTGAAAGAAGCTGAATCAGTAGCTCCGTCTTCCATCGGTTTGTTGGTGGCGCCGATGGTTTCGCTGTCGTCGGACCCGACGTCGTTTGAGGTGTTGCTCAACTTATCACCTGATTTCTGCTCTATTGGGCCATTTACACCAAATCCTGCCATTTAAACAGCCCAATCCGGCAAAAAAGGAATGTTCTTTCTTTTGTTCGAAAACTTTCTTGGATTATTTGGTCGAATGAGGATGGTGTAATACTGTAGTTGAACTTGTTGAAAGTACTGTACACTCAAAGTTTTTCTTTTTCTTTTTTTTTTCATTCAATACTTTTTTTTCATTCAATACGTTGCTTTGTCATGATTTTTAGGGTGACGTGGAATAAGTTTTTAAGCTTATAAAAAAAGTACCGACCGTTCTTCTGGCTGAAGGCTATGTACGGGTCAATGTAGACGCGGCCTTTCCAAGCAATGGTCAGCGAGTTGGGATCGGATGTAGTGTGTGGATGCGCGACGTGCTATTTGCGAGACGTATGGAGGTGGTTGATTACCCGCTAGTTCTGCAAAGTGCTAAGGTGTATGTGATATGTGATGACGTTAATTGGGCAGTTTTGTAAGGATGGGAGCGAGTTCAAGTTTTTCTTAATTGTCTTTCTTTAATTTCTTTTTTTAACTCGTTAGACTTTGAATTTTCGTCTGTTGATCATGTTTTGCCAGACATTAAAGTTTTAGCTTCTTCTTTCGTGTCGCGTACGTTCCGCAAGACTTGAACAGGCTAGCTCATAAACGGGCTCCTCATGCAATTCGTTAGCGTGATAATGTTCTGTATTTCTTTTGCCCTTTCGCATTAAGGATGATCACTACCAATTGGTCCTAAAAAAAAATTGTAACGTGAAAGATCTTTAATATATTATATTTGAAATCGGACAAATATTATAGAAATTGATTGTGAGTTTTAAGATGAGTACTAATAATTTAATTTAGATTTGGAGTTTGTAACACTAATATTTATAACAAATATGAGTCTGGAACAACAATAAAGAAATACTTAGGCGTGAAGCCAAAAGTCGAACTCAGGTTTTGCAAAAAATATCTATATATGTCCGGATGAATTGTGGAGGCAAGAATTTGAAGTCACATCTTGTTGAGAAAAACATTGGATACTTACCACTTGATCAAAAGTATGTACAATTAACATGATACGTATTATTAATGTCTTATCATGTACCATATGTAAAGTACCACTATTCACCGAACTAAGTTTGGAGATGTGGTCGTGCCTATATGCACACCCCCTCGGCTCCACCTCCGAATAATAGAGTTCCAACTTAGATATATGAATTATTCCAAATTAGATATATGAACCTTGACTTTACGACGTTGAAGCTTTTTACATGGATAGATTGTGGAAAGATCGAAATAGTTTAGGGTTATGTTATTTTGAATTTATATGCTACATTACAGTTAGTTACTTAAAATTTATGACTATATAATAAGCTTGAAAGAGTTTCTCTTTTGCATCAGTTTTCATCTTGTTGAGTCTAATTGAAGTTATTTAGCATTATAATCGAAAGGATTTAGGAGATTCTGGACTAAATATATATTCATCACATTAGAATTTCTGTTGCGGCAACATTTTTACAATGTAATATATCAAATCAAAGAATAATAAATACCTAGATTGAATAAAAGAATCGAGATCACGTATCAAATCATCTAAACCATCTATTTAGTTTCCAGCTCCTGGACTTGGACCAGAATTGTGGATTTTGGCTAGATCAGTTAAAGAATGTGTTTCGGCATGTCCATCTCCTCCACGACCAGGCCCTCCAGTTTTCATTGCCTGCAAGTACAAACCATCCAATATGTTCGCAATTCGCCCTTCCATGGAAGCTTGACGGTCAACGAGAATCCTGAAAGAACGTGCATCCGCGCTTCTGGGAACAACTACCAGGCTACTTACAATGAGAAATGTGCAAAAGATTAGACATTTTTGTGCCATTGGTAAATTAATGAAGCTAATCCTTAATTTGCAAAGTGCTTAGATATAATTTGAGATGTAGTACTTGATATGAGCTGATTTTATGAGATTGAATATGTTTGAAAATATTGCGGACATATATAGATTGCATAATGTGCTTATGTTATTGCGGGGAAGCATGGTCTGGACAATTTTGGAGTCTAAACTAATTTGACTAGTTAATTGTATAATTTTTCATGACTAGATTAATAGTCTAGTATGTAAATGGCCACCAATTTAAATCAATTATGATCAAATATTGGAAGTGATTGTTTGAGTCAGCACTGCCGCCATGCCATGTCAATTACCAGAAGTTGCTGTTGTGGGATATACGCGCAAAAACATGTTAGAGTAATCATTTTCAAAAAAAAAAAAAAAAAAAAACATGTTAGAGTAATACTCTCATACTTGAACTTAACTACTATCAAAAATTAACTCAATCATACATAATTCATAGTATAGCTATCATAGAGAGATTTTGTTCGATTGGTTAATTCATGATTTTGCCACACCGTGTGGTTGCCATATTTGTGGATTCAGTAATTTAGGCCAGTTATCCAGGGATTTCTTTAAGATTTCTTTATTATAATATAAGAGTTACTAGTTCTAACCTCACGGTATAGTTCACTTATTGAATAAAAAATATAAAAGATATTGTACAATAATAACAAATCGAGGTTCAGATAAAAAAATCAAAGTAAATGAAAATCAGATACATTTTATTGCATTGAATAAACCAAATAAAGTCATCACGATCTCCATTGAATATTGCAAATGAAAACTCAAATCAAATCTTCATGATATGCATCAATGAAAGTAGTAGCATCATGTGCAATAATATGACATAAAATTTAGTTAATAAATTGAAGTAAATTAACTTGTAAACTATATTATTTATAAACCAAGCACAATATCTCAAAGAGAGCTAAAAACCTCCTTGTAAACTATGTCGATAGTTATGTCGGTCGGATTATCTTCCTCATTGAGTGCTAAAACCTTCAGACATTTCTTGCTTGTTACTCTTGAAAATGCCACGTATAACTGACAATGACTACAGACGGAATTTGGAAGGTAGATACCGAATGAGATAGTGATTGTCCCTTACTTTTGTTTATTGTCATTCCATAACAAACTGAAATCGGGATATGTCTCTGCTGAAATCTAATAGGAAACTTAGTGAGATCAGAGGGTGTGAGTAACATCCGAGGTATATACAAAGGCTTCCCAGCATTCTTTCCAAGCATGGTTATCGCCTGAATAACACGTTCGTCAGTCGCAATGACAAGTAGTCTAGTTTCGTTACACAACCCCTCTACATGATCAATGTTTCTCATCGAGTAACATAATAGGAGTGTTAACCTTCAGTCGAATTATATGATTTGGTATGCCAGATGCCTTGATAGCGCTTAAGAATTCAATAGAGTAAACGTCTTCTCTATTGAGAAAATCATCTTCATCAGGACAGATGGCATATGAACTCATGAACTCGGTTGCATCACCAGGTAGAATAGACATTAAATAATCATTGACCTCATGTACTATCTCATTAGTATGCGCAAGAATAGCTCATCATCACCAACATGAGATAATAAGTTAGGATACCTGCTCTTAACGATTGCATCAATCAGTTCACCAGTATGGCGTATCAAAAGTTCATCCGGTATCTTGAACTCGACTTCATTGTCATCATCACCACCAATTAATGCTCCAACTCTCTTCGATCTTCTTTGTACTTTTTTGATCTTCGTAACGGGCCGGGAGGGGGTTCGGGGTTTAAGCGGTTAAACTTTCTTCTATATTCTGTCTACTTTTTGATATGTTTGTAGAATAATATTTATTTATCTTTTGGGAGGGGAGGGGGGATTGACGCATAAAATATACCGTCGCGGGGGTTTTCAAATTAATTTTTAAATCAATTTTCTCCCCACTTGACTAATATTATTTTTCTTTTTTCACAACCCTCCTCTCACTCTCTTTTACCTTTCCAATTTTACTAACAACCTTAAAACTTAAATCAATCAAATAATATTACAACCAACCAAATCAGAATCTACAATCAAATTTAAATTGATGAATTAGGGGGCACCGACGACCTGCAAGGCAACAAGTAACAAACCTAGAGACGCAAGGTACCAAGGTGACACCGGTGTGGTGCCGACCGTAGGAGCTCCGACGCTCAAGTTAGTAATCAAGTGGAGAATAATAAACAAAACGACAGTGAGAGAGATGGAGTTGATGCAGATCGACTTATCGACAAGGAGAGAATGGTTATCGACAGTGAGTTAGCTGACCGTGTGAGAGGGAGCTAACTAATGGTCATCGGTAAGCGAGGTAGGATGGCTGAAGGTGATGCTTGATCATCTGACTGACAACCTGAGAGCTCCTGAGAGCTTGATCGTCTTACTAACAACCTGAGAGTTTGATCGTCTTACTGACTGTTAGAGCGCTAGGGATTGAGAGAGAGGCGTTCGACCGATAGCTAGGTTTTTCGTAGTGTGACTGAGATGATCGTTTTCTCCTTCCGCTTGTCTTCTTATATAGATCGTCCATCCGTACCACCTCTCCTATATATCGGGTGAGGAGTATCTTCGTGGGCTGACTAAGTCTAATCGGTTGCTTACTAACTGAATGAGTTAGTCAAGCAATGTGGGTCGATCAGTCCGTTAGGGTAACATGGTTAGCCTTGTGAAGTGGGTTGGACATGTCTCAATTTAGTCGATTGAGCTCGTTTCTGGTAGACTAAGCAGGTCAGTCAAGTAAGGTTGGCTCGCATGTCTGTCAGACTTGCCAAGTGTGTTGGCTAACTTGTCGGCCCGCTAGGAAGTCGATAGGCCAAAATGAGTAAGCCTCTTTGTTGGATGACGACTCAGGTGCATAGATGGATAATAGATTCAGATGCATCATATCATATTATCTATAACAAAGAACTATTCACTGATAATGTTAGAGTAATTACTGACTATGTTCAGTTGCCTAACTTCACTAAAATTCCCATTACACACATTGGAGATATAAAGCTAAATAATAGTTATATACCCAAAAATGTTCTGTATGTTCCCTATTTTAAATTGAACTTGTTATCAATACACAAGATATGCAGAGACAATGCTATTGAATTCTTGTTTACTGAAAATTTCTTTCAAATAATGCAAACAAACTCTTTCATGACATTGACAAAGATTGGGAAGATTAAAGCTAAAAGAGGGTTATATGAAATTGAAGACTTTCCAGTTTTACCTAAGGCATTAGCCATTACCAATCAGAATGTTCAAGATGGATCTGCTATGGTTAAAGACCATCTATGTCATTTTAAATTAGGTCACTTTAGTCAGCTATTAAAGCTTTCTGTCCTAAAATCACATGTAAAGAGTTTACTTATTATGAAGTCTGTATGCAAGCCAAACAAAAGAAACTCCCTTTTCATGTGAGTAATAAAAGTTCTACTTCTATTATTGAACTATTGCATTGTGATCTATGGGGACCCTATCCTGTGCAAACTCTGGATAAACATAGTTATTTTTAGACTAATGTTGATGACTTTAGCAGGTTTACATGGATATACTTGTTAAAATACAAGTCTGAAACTAAAGGTACACTGCAAAGCTTCATTAAAATGATACAAAACCAAACTCATAAGAACGTTAAAATATTAAGATCTGATAATGGCATGGAGTTTTACATGCCAAATGTGGTGAATGAATATGGAATAATTCATCAGAGAACATGTGCTTATACACCACAACAAAATGGTGTAGTTCAAAGGAAACATCAACATTTGTTAAATGTAACAAGGGCATTACTTTTTCAATCTAACATGACCAAGTATTTCTGGGGAGATGCAGTTTCAAATGCAGCCTTTATGATAATAGAACACCAAGTATGGTCTTGAACAATAAGACACCATATGAGTTGTTTTATAACAAAAAACCTGATTACACTTTAATCAGAACTTTTGGGTGTTTATGTTTTTCCAACATAAAGAAAGTAGGAAGAACAAAACTAGATTCCAGATCACAGAAATGTGTATTTATAGGTTTTGCTGCTAATGTTAAAGGATATAGATTATTTGATCTAGAGAAAGGAGTAACATTTATCTGCATAAATGTTATTTTTATGGAAACAATATTTCCATTTAAAAATCAACAAAACATTGATAAAGAAATCAAGTTAAATACACCACATACTGAAGATTATGACTGGGTTGAGATAAATAAAAGAGTCATTGACTCATCAGAAGAATTACTCAATGAACCAGAACAGGTTCAAGAAGAACCTGATCACATTGAGCATATCAATGAAGAACAACATCAAAATGAAGAAGAAATAGAACAAATTGATCAGAATAGAGAAATCAGAAGAACTAGAAGAATAAGAAAACTTCCATCTCATCTTGATATTTATTACCATAATGCTAAATCATATAGCATTCAATCAAATAATGACTTGAAAATAAAATATCCTCTTTCTGAGTTTCTTGGATATGATAAATTATCAGAAGAATACATAATGTATTCTATTAATCTAGCATTAATACATGAACCAGACACATATGAAGAAGCTATTAAAGAGAAACATTGGAAGGATGCTATAACAGAAGAATTAGAAGTCCTTGAAGAAAATAAAACATGGAGTATTGTCAAGAAATCTCCATATGCTAAAACTATCAACTGCAGATTTCTTTTTCAAACAAAACTGAACTCTGAAGGACAAATTGATAAACATAAATCTAGGTTAGTAGCAAGAGGATTTACACAAAATATGGTTTTGACTACACTGAGACTTTCAGTCCAGTGGCTAAGTTAACTACAATGAAAGTGTTCTTATCTCTGGCTGCTAAACATGATTGGTTTCTTAGTCAATTAGATGTCCATAATGCCTTTTAAGATGAAAATCTTGCAGAAGAAATTTATATGCAGATCCCTCAAGGCCTTTTACTTGAGGGAGAGAATACTAATAATCAAATGGTATGTAGATTACATAAATCAATTTATGGTCTAAAACAAGCATTTAGGCAATGGAATTACAAGCTCACTATCACTTTTTGCTAAAACCTCACTAGAAAATGACAAGTTCATTGCTTTACTGATATATGTTAATGATATAATCATTGGCAGTAAAAATCAGCATGAAATTGATTCAATAAAGATTAGCTTGCATAAACATTTCAAGATAAGAAATTTAGGAAATTTAAAATATTTTCTTGATCTTGAAATAGCAAGAAACAATATAGGCATACATATCTCTCAAAAGAAATATGGCACTGAAATCATAGAGATTGCAGGACTATTGGGTTGTAAGCCTACTATAACACCAATAGAACAAAATACAAAGTTTCTTCCTGATAATTCAGAACCTCTTCATGATCCAACCTTCTATAGAAGCTTATTGGAAAATTGATTTATCTTGATATCACAAGACCTGACATAGCTTATGCTATAAGCATTTTTAGTCAGTTTATGGAAAAACCTTGTAAGTTACATTTAGAAGGCATTTTTAGAGTCATCGGATATCTTAAAGGATATATTGGTTTAGGGATTGTTTTCTCCCTAAAGAGAATAATTTTCAGATCACTTCATATAGTGATTCTGATTATGCAGGATGTCCAATAACAAGAAGCTCAACCTCAGGTTATTGTATCTTTATTGGCAAATCACTGGTTAGCTGGAAATTCAAGAAACTGGAAATTCAAGAAACAAGTAACTGTAAGCAGGTCATCAGTAGCCAGTTGAATATAGAGCCATTGCTTTTGTCTTTATTTGGCTAAAGACCTTACTAGCTAAAAGATTTTGGTTTAATCAACCTACAAGGCTTCTTTGTGATAATCAATCGGCCATTCACTTGACTAAAAATCTTGTCTTTCACGAAAGAACAAAACATATCGAAGTAGATTGTCATTTCATTAGAGAAAAGATTAATGATGGGATTATAGAAATTGATTACATTCAAAACAAGAACAACTAGCTGATATTTTCACTAACGTTGTATGCTCAACAGATCTAATTAAAGTATTGACATATGAACATATCTAATATATATGTTTCTCTTGAGGGAGAGTATTGGAAACAAAAACTCAAGTTGTATAAACTTGATTGATCACATTGCAATTTGTTAAAAGTTAATTACAAAATATTTGAAAGTCTTAGGACTGAAAGTGGAGGCACGAATAAAGTTGAGATCAAATCGAACACAGGAAAAATGCGGAAGGACCAAAGATTAAAGCGGAATTTTATTTATGCTGAGACAAAGGCAAAAGCGTCTCACGATCTTACGATTAATGACGCCTGGAGAAGTTCATCTTCTTCCTCCAGTAAACGGACGAAAACCTGCAACCCTTGATCATAGAAGTACAGGAATGGCACTTCTTCATCCTGGCCCTTCATCTTAAAATCAACGGTGACCTTTGATTCTTGGAGAGCAAGCAGCATAGACGCGCCTTGATCCGTTACAGATAGTTTGTGTTTTAGCTAAATGTCTAAAATTGTAGTCTATGTTCATTAATTCCGGTTCAGCTATATATAGCCTCCTGTAAAACCCGATTTGATCAAGCAATACAACAAGCATTCTCCTCTTCTCTTTTCTGTATTTCATTTTTAACAATCAATAGTCCTAACTATTACTATGATCCTGTGTGATTTGGTAAATTGAAGTTGGAGTATAAAAAGTTCATATTCTACACTGTTATACATAATTTATACCATAATAATAGTCCTAATCAAATCTGTGATATAATTTGGTAATTTGAAAACAGAGTATAAAAAGTTAATTTCGCATCCAGCGCAATAATATAATGGTAATAATAGTAGTCATAAATTAATGGTGACGTGTTGTGTGACATGATCATTGCGAAGTTTAGAATGATGATTGTTTGATAATCGTAACTAGCTAGGGTATTCTCTTCTTAACTCTATAGGTGTGCCGCCATGAATGTGTAATTTTTCAACATGCGCGAGCTACCAATATATGTAGGGGCCGGATTATATATAAGAATTTCTCAAGGGTTCGGGGATAAAATTATAAATTTTTCCATAAATTACTATGAAAAGAATAATAGTCCCACCAAACCCCTTAATTCTGCTCTTGAATGTGTACACTGTAAGAAACAAGAAGGTTTGTAATAAGTTGAGTCAAAATTAGTATGTGTCCTAATTGCAGGTATCTAGAGTAAATACAAATTTATATTGTTAAAAAAAATTAATACTATTAATCAAAATATTTATATATCGGCATTTTTTTTAATATTACAAGATTACTTATTTCGTAAACAATATTTATAAAAACCAATTAAGCACATCTGGACCTGGCGTTCGGGTCATTTGGATCGGGTTTGGGTTAACCCATTCAGGTCGAAAGATATTCAGGTCAATTTTTGGGCCAGATTCGGATCGGGTTCGGGTCTTGAACGATTCGGGTCGCTTTTCGAGTTAGATCACTTTATATTCGAGTTCGGGTCCTTTCGAATTATTTATCTTTTGAATTGTTTTGGGTTGAATATTTTCGGATTCAGGTATTATTCGGGTTTGGGTCATATCGAATACAAAATATTTCATATTATTTCGGGTCGGGTCTATTCGGATATGGGTGTTTTCAGGATCCAAATATTTTTTCAATTATAAATCTTCATGTAATATTGAATAGAATTATTTCATAAATCAAAAATCGATTTGAAGTGCGTCTTCACCTTGATTATAATAATTTGTTTCATTTTTGCTCGGTTTAATAGTATTAAGTATAATATGTGATCAATTGTGTCATTTTTCAATTGAATCTGACTTTAGTCTTTTTATATAAGGATTTTGTTTATGTAAATATATTTAGTTAATTACTTGGTTTGTTTGCTGAAAAGAACAACTTTTGAGACACAAGCCTTAAGTATACTATATGATGATCAAATTGAAGTTAAAACAATTTTTTTATAAATACATACTAATTTATGAATAATCAAAGAAGTCAAATATATAAGCAAGAATTATAATGAGACATCAAATAAAGTAAAAATAAATGGGTGACTCGTCAAAGTAAAGATATGTCATATATAGATCAATAATTAGTTATGACTCACTACAAGAATGTTGACATATGCTGATGAAATTTAACGACGGACAAGGGCCGTTGTTATGTAGCGATGAATCGCTACTTAATAATGACGGATATTGTCCGTCATTAAGTGTAACGACGGATGTCTTAATCTGTCGTGACATTACGGTGGATAGTATTTCATTAGGCTAACGACGGATAGCACTATCCGTCGTTAGACTGTTATAAACAGACTGGGCAGTGGCCTTTCTCCCCGATTCCGCCACTGCCTCCTCTCTTCTCCTCCTCTTCGAAACCCTTCCCCCAATTTTAAACTCCGACGAAAACGATGACCACTTGGTAGCATTTCGAAGCTCGTCAAAGGCTAAGGTCATTTCATCTGTCAATTTCAAGTTTCAATCGCTAATTTCACCAGATTTGAGGTATTTTGGCTAACCCTTAATTCTTCAAATTTGGAAATTTTGTTTAATTGAATTAGTTGGAGAAATTGCATGTTTATATGAAGTTTGTAGTGGTTTGTTTAGTTCATATTAGGTATGAATTTAGTGATGTAGAATTGATATGTGTATGAAGAAATTAGTACCTAAATTAGTTGAATTTAGTATATTCGTATATGTTATAGGAATTAAGATTATGTCAAAGATTTAGTTTAGTTTTATGAGACATTCATTTGTTTGAAGTGTTTGGTAATTATGTTAATTTAGACTAAGTTGATTAATTGTATGTTTATGGGAGTATACTATGTAGTTCAAATTTGAATAATTGAATATTTATGTTAATTAGTATTCATGTTAAGTTATCCGTCGTAGTAGTTTTGAGACCGTTTGATGAATATATTTGTAAAATATTTTTGTATTTAAAATTTGTAGAAGGTTTTAGGGCGAATTATACATAATAAATTGGAATGTAGTTGAAATTTAGTAAGACCTAATAAACTTAGATGTGTCAGGTTAAATGTTAGTGTGATATGTTAGCCATCATATTTGGGTGATATGTTAGTCACCATATATGTTAGTAAATTGTAGGACTGTTTGCATGTGTGATATGTTAGCCACTGAACTTGGGTGATATGTTAGTCACCATTTTTGTTTGTAAAAATTGTAGGACTGTTTGCATGTGTGGTATGTTAGCCGTTGAACTTGGGTGACATGTTAGTCACCATTTGTTTTGTAAATTGTATGACTTTTTGCATGTGTAGTATGTTAGCCACTGAACAGGGTGATATGTTAGTCACCGTTTGTGAATTGATTCAAATCGTTCAAGTTGTATGTTATTTGTATGATAGCCATTTGAATTGATGATTTGTTTGTATAAAATTGATGTAGAAAAGTTGTACATACCCAATCCAATGGTGAGTTCGACATGCCTTGTTTTTAGCGTCTAGGTCAAAACCAGTACAAAAATCCACGACATGAAGAGATGCCGGCCTAAGAAGCCAGATCACTTGACTCCTGAACAATGGGAAAAGTGGGACACGTACTGGCGTGGTACCTTTGTGCAAGACACATCTTTTTACAAGAATTAACAGAACAGGCTAATTGAGCCGCGAGATGGTGGGGGCACCGCCAGGCCTCACTACGGGTCTCGTGCTGTTGTTACAGATGAGGTGATTTCGGTGAGTATTGTATTATTTTTACTTCAATCTCGTAATTTATAGATTTGTTTGAATATTTACACATACATGATGAATTCACAAATTAACGATTATACATTATGAATGTTTGTCCAGCAACTGGCTAACGAACTGCGGACACTCCTTCAAAAGATGGCTAAGGGAAAGTCGAAGGGAGGTGTTTGGGTAGACGAGAGGGCAGAGCAGATTGTGGTACAATCCTTTCTTTATAGTTCCATACTTATTTTTTTCATTTGTACTATAGCAAAATAGATGAAATGCTTATACTAGTATTTTAGTTCATATGAATATTCTAAATATTGCAGACTGAGGTGCAGAAGAGGATCGCTGAGAAGACGGAGACTGAGGAGTTGTCCATTGATCAGCAGGACTGTATCTTCCTAGAGGTGAACCCACCAGACGAGAAAGGTCGAGTTCATAGAGTCGGGAGTCTAGCTAGGGAAGAAACGTGCGGCTAGCTTCTCCATTGGCCAGTCATCCTCATCGAAGCCAGTTGGTCGCCATTACACTCAGCACAAGGTCGATGAGATAGTCACTCCTCTACAACTTGAGATTGATAATCTGCATACCAAGTTCGAAACACACGAGGCTAAAGTAGAGCGAGAGATGGCTGAGATGAGAAAGATGATGGAGTTCATGAGCCAGTGAAGCCGTCACCCAGACAATGATGAGTAGTGATACTATGTTTTTATTTCATTACATTGAACTCTTATAGAACAATTAGGATACTTGAGTTTATGTATGAATATGTTTACTGTGATGAATTTTTTTATTATAATATTTTATAAACTTTCGGTTCTTTTATAATGTCTTTAATTTATAATTATTTTGGGTTGCATAACATGTGGAAATCGACTGATCAAGTACATACAATTTAATTTATTTTTTTTAGGTTCTAACGACGGATCATGTTATCCGTCGTCAATTGTGCTAGACATTTGTCAGTACACTAACGACGGATAATTTTCATTCGTCGTTAGTGGTCAACGGTCCACTAACAACGAATTGTTCTTATCCGTGGTTAGTCCGTCGTAAGACCCAAGACCCGATTCAAATTTGAAATTGATCCAATATTATCTTATCCGAAAATGATCCGTTACACGAATTGACCCGACGTATCCGAAGTGAACCAAATTACAATTGGTCCGAATTGACCCGGAATCATCCGATTCAAAATGACCCGAATTAAATTTGACATGAAATCATTTGATATACAAAACTTTTAATCCCATTTTTAATATTAATATTTTATCACAAACCGAATGACGAATGTCAACTATAATGAATAGAGTTATGTGAATCGGAGCGGTAATCTCAATAGCCGAGGGACTGAAGTCGAAATTATAATCCCATTCACCCTATTTTAAAAATACCCCAAATTTGTCATCTTCACACAGCTCAATTCATTTCTCACTTTAATAGCAAGCACCTCCATTCGCTAACAAAAATGTCTGACGAAACCCTACCTTCCACAATGGCTGAAACCGAAGCCTCACCAGCACCATCGGCCGCCACGAAAAACGTCAACAACATTTCCTTCAGCATTTGGCCCCCAACCGAACGCACTCGCGAAGCCGTCAAAAACCGCCTCATCGAGACTCTCTCCTCTCCCTCGATCCTTTCCAAGCGATACGGCACCGTTTCTCGCGAGGAAGCAGTCGAAGCAGCTGACAAAATCGAAGCGGAAGCTTTTGATTCGGCGGGAAAATCGGTGAGCTCCGATGACGATGGGATCGAGATTCTGACGGTGTATTCCAAGGAGATCAGTAAGAAAATGCTCGAGGCTGTCAAGGCCAGATCTGCCGAATCGGGAGCTCCGCAGGTGACGGAGGAGGTTCAGGATGCTGATTCGAATGCGCCATCGCAGAGTGAGAAGACTGAGTCTGTTGGGGATAATGAATGAGGAACGAACTGGAAACAATTTAGTAGTATTTCCTGTCTCTTAACTCCTTTTATGATTTGTAATTTTGTAGTAGTGATTGTTGCTGGATGGTTTTTACTTATGGTTATGAGATCTATCTTACTTTGTAATTCTAATGCTCTACTTGTTCTATGATATGAGTATATGAGACCTTTTTGAATCGCTTGGTTTGGATTGTGATTGCTACATAGTGTGAACTGTGAAGTGTTTGTGTTACATGCTTTACATGTTTTGTATTAGTCCATTGTTGCCTTGGATTTCCTTTTCCTGGTCCTCTGTTTCTTACCTTGATGATCTGGTATATCCTCTTTTGTAGTTTACTGCCATGAGGCTGAGTTTTCTACTTCTATGTGAATCCGATCTATTTGGATTGTGATGTTTGCTTTATCGTGTAGTTCTTATACTTGTTGGTTTACAAGTGAGTGGTAGACTGGTAGTGTAGTTGCTGATGTGCAATGCGGTGGCCGGTGGAATTCAGGATTGTTTAAACTCTATTCTGATGTGAAATCTTCTGATATGTTGAACTGCTGTACAGTGTGTTTTATGAACTGGGGGATATTTCTGATGTATTTCAGAATTTTTTTGCATATGGATATTTAATGCTTGATAACATGCATCGTCTAAATATAATTTAATACTTAAAATTTTTATTTTATTAAATATAAAAAGACTAAAATACCCATTAAAAATAAGACTCAATAATAATAAAAATAAAATACAAAGATTAATTTTATTATCAAAATTAACAGGTCGCCTTGGCCCGGCCGCCCCGGCCAATCCGGCTCATCCCGGCGACCCACCATGACCCAATCTGCCCTGTCCAGCACGAAAATAAAACCGGTCCAATTGAATTGACATCTGGGCTTATACCATCCGGCCCTCACTTTTGTGAGCTCTCAATTTAAAAAATAAAGTAAACAATTAATAAGATTCGAACCTATAACCACATGGTTACATAATAGAATGCATACCACTTGGAGAATTATCTTACATTGAACATTCATTGCAACAATATAGAAAAATATATGAACAAATTGAAAAATAATATATGAAATTTCATCTTAAGTATGTGGATACTATATTAGGTGCATACATGTATATTCTTAATCTAAAAATACATATCGTAATTTATTTTATATACAATATATTTAAAGTTGGTTTATTCATATATTGAATTTAAAATTTTTACGTGTTTAATTTATCACATGGCTTATTATGTATACTTATAAAATTTAATATTTAATCACACACACACACACACACACGCACATATAAATTAATTAATCAAAATAAAAAATTAGTTTTCATGGACATTAATAAAATGCCCAAATATAATAATCTACTTACTAAATGTATCATTATTTTAACACGTCAAAGTATTTAATGAAACAGGATCACACATGTACTTGAAGTTTAGGAACCTAGAATCTTTCCAACGCAATTTACCAACTTATATTATAGGAGGCAATTGAATTGATTTTTTTTGTACTTTGATGATAAATTGTTGATTGGGGCATATTCTACTTAATTTTAACCGATTGAATTCATGTTTTTCAATTTTTACCTAGTTTTTATGACAAGATTGGGTAAAATATAACTTTTGTTGATTTTCTTAATAATTAAATATGACTTTTGTTGATTTTCTTAATATCCGTCTTACAATAAATTAAATTAAATCACAATAATAATAATAATAATAATAATAATTATCTAAAGACGAATCTTTATTTTAATTCAAAGACAGACCTATATTTTTAAGAAAGTTATTAATGTTATTAATCAAAACACATACGCTATTGACCTTCGAATTTTTTAATTTTGCAACAAAATTTATTTCGTTAACAATATAGGCGTTTTAAATATATTAAGAATATTCAGTCCATAAATATCATTATACAATTTTGTTAAACATATTAAATTTGTTAGTAAAATTAATGATGATTGAGTGAGAAAATTCACAGTAAAATTTAAATTATATGAAAGTACTAAAGTAAAAACTTCATAAAGGAATAAACTCCTTATAGTCATAAAAAAAAACTCCGGTCCCAACTTGAGACCAGTTATAAATAAGAATAAACTTCACATTGTCATATTCAATGACTTTCTTCGATCCCGCCTTAAGTAAATATACCTTTCTATAGTAATAAATGACAAAATATTCAATAATATTTATTAATATATTTAATTTTCATTTTGAAATTTAAGATGTAAAATACTTATCTAAAGTTGTTTGAGATAGTTTTTTGAACTTTTGAGTAGTAAACCTATCTTTTATCGTCCGTATAAGTAGTAGTTCATCTATACATGAACCTTTTTGTTGAACCAATATTTGTAGCTTGTCAAGTTAGTACTTAATAATTTCATTCAATAAATATAACATCTAAGTTATGCACATTATTTTATTATATAAAAATATTCTTTTCATATAAACCTCTACTTTGGAATAAACTCAATATGAATTTTTTTTTTCCGATCCCGACGACAATGTATGGAATTTTTACTTTAGGAAATTGAAGCGGGTAAAAATAAAAAGGAAATTCGAATGGAATTGAAAATAGAAGCAGTAACAAAATAGGAATTGAAAATGAAGTGTGTGACCAAGGGAGAGGAGAAAACGCAGGTAAGAAGATCGTGCCCTAATTAATTAAAACCGGAAGAATAAATAGGAAAGATGAAGATATAATAATCAATAGGATAATTATATAAAATCAATCGTGAGCATGTCTTGGTCGAGTGGTTAGGTGTTGTGTGTGTGAGAGACGTGGTGCGGGATCGATTCTTGGTGTGTCTTGGACTTTTTAAATTTAATTTGGAACAATTAATTAATAATAATGAAATTAAAATTAAAAAAATAAAATTAAAATAAATAATAATTTTGTGGGATTTAATTAAATAAATATTTTTTATTTTTTTATTTTGAGGGTAAATGTGGTATTTTATTAATATTAATATTTTTTATATTTAAATATTCAAAAGGCAAAAGGGCGATCGCCTTGCTGTCAAAAGCTGATAGGGCGATCGACTTATCGCCCAGAGCGATTTGATATGAACCGTTAGATCAAAGATCTAATGGTGTATTTTTAATTGTCTGTTGTCAAACAGGGTGAAAGCATGTTTAATTGAGAAGAGTCCATGTTTGTAATATTTTATAATTATACAATTTATGTCATTTTTTTTCCTTGATGTATATCCCTATTCTAGAAAAAAATTCAAGCACAAACTCGATTTATGACTATTTGCATTTCAGTCCATAAAAGAATCATAATTTCAAATTCAACATCTCTAAGTACAATGAGTCGGTAACGTGAGTCAATTGGGAGCACAGCCCAGTCAAACCACCAATACGCAGCGTTTTATTCATCAAACACAAAATTGTGAAAGCTCAGATCGACGAATTTACATTCTGTAGGCGAAAATCATGGTTTACATCGATTCATGGGATGATTTTGTTGAGAAAACCGTACAATTGTTCCGTGCTGATCCCGAGAAGGTAAAAATCTCATTTCAATTTCGCCTTCTTTTTTTTGTAAATTTTGTTGCAGTACCTTGATCCTTAATTTGTTTGCTGGATTTTGTTGTGAAATTTTAGCTATGGATTGTTTTTATTGTTTACAGACTCGTTACACTATGAAATACAGACACTGCGATGGTAAATTGGTTCTCAAAGTCACTGATGATAAAGAGGTACTGCTATATTTAACCGCATTTTGCAATTATATTTTTGTGTGTTTTAAATTTCACGTTAATTTCAATGTACTGTCGTGGTCTGTTATTGTTGTTTTGTTTTAGCGGTTAAGCTATCTTGTATCTTTGTTGTGGTTACTGGTTACTTACAATGGCTGTGTGTGTGTATTAGTTAGCAGTTGCGAGGTAATGGTTCTCAATTTTGTCGTATGAGGTGATGAGCTTCCGTTTTAGTTACTGATGTTAGAGTAGAAGTAGATGTGGGGATATTTGGGCTTTTCCTGACTCCACGTCAATGATTTTCAGAAGCTCGTATCCCTCTTAACAAAATTGTCCGACCAATTAGACTTCTATTTATGTTAAGGACTATGAAAAAATAGCTAAGGTTATAGTGTGCTATGTGCAGCAGTGTCTTGTAATGTATTTTAGATTTTTTTTTGTAAGCCACGAGTATAGTCCGAGTAGTGAGTATAGAATGCCATGCCATATGTCAACGGTATGATTGGTATTGTACCTTGAACAGCAATGCAAGTCATTCATCTCATAACGCCATATGTTGGTTGATATGTCACATGGTTTTCATACATTCATGACCACGTACTAGATCAGTAGCATGCAATCTGATTCTAGTGCTTTCATCTACTTCTGCATCCTTCATGACCAAGAGGGAGTTAATCTTCTGAGTTTATTGGATGAGATATCTTTCTGATGTTTTGTATGACTCCATGATAGGGAGACCATTTTATCAATAACAGTAGAAATTCTAAGTTTATGTGATTGTATTTGGACAAAGGGATTGTGTTTCATAGTAGTTCTCCAATGTGCCTGACAATCTTTTGAGTTTTGAATAGCTACACAGAATCTCTTGCATTCTTCTTCATATCAATCCACCAGGTTGAAATTAGGCTGTCCTTCCTGACATAAGATACGAGGATAATAGTGTTTGTCAGGCACACAACCAGAATTGTATTCTCTTTGCCAAAATGCCAAGGCCCAACTAGATTAATCCTATATGTGCTTCAGCCTTCAGGGCTATTCATGTTAAAAGTATTAAGGACGTGAAGTTCTGCTCCCATTAATTGCACCTTTGTGTTAGAAAATCTAATTATGGTCTTGAAGGTGATCAAGTTTATGTTCTCGAGTTGTGTGGAACTGTGAATCATTTGTTAACGGAAGTGGCATGCGTTTTTTGTCTTTCACATGGTGCAGAAGTTTGACATTTACATATTGCGTAAGTAGATATGAGGCCTCTCAACATAAAGTTTATACATAACCTAATGTGGATCTTTCTTATCAGTGCATCAAATTTAAGACAGACCAAGCACAGGAGGCCAAGAAGATGGAAAAGCTAAACAATATGTTCTTTACTCTGATGGCTCGTGGACCTGAAGGTTTGCTCTTTACTTGTTAAATACATTGTATACAAACGGTTAACCTGCAATGATTTATTACTATGTTGAGATATGAAATTTGGTGGTTGGTTACTTGGTTAGTTTATAGTCTCTAGTCTACTGCACAATATGTAGTAGCCAATTATGTATAACAAATCTAAGGCGGAATAGTAGACATAGGGATCTAAAATCCTTGTACTCATCAGTGTCTAGTTGCATCATGAGAAGGAATTATATAATTCAAAACGTCAATCTTTCACGAGTTGTGCTGATATGAACTCGAGCAACTTTAGTAGCATGGTTTTCTTCTTCAAGAGCTCCACATACTTATCTTAGAAGCATGTCAATTGTCAAACCCTTTCACCTTCTGTGAAAATTTGGTACATACGCCTCTAATATGACGTCATGTTACCTGTTTGAAATTGTCTTCGACTCTTAGTTGATTCAATGAACTAGCATTGCACTCCTCCTCAAAGGTGTTGCGATCATCTCCGTCATTCCTGGAGGTTGTACCGTTGTATACCTCCTTTAGTTTAGGAATATTTTGATACTGGATGAATGCCTACCGCTGGAGATTTGTTAATTCTCCTTTTGTGATATTAAATGGGACAAGAAGCTTTCTTGTAAATAATGAATGCTCCTCATTTCATTTATCTAAGTCCTCCAATTCCAGAGCCCAATTCCACCCAAAAATCCAGGATAGGTCAATAGGGTTAGAGCAGAAATATATTGGCATATATATAAGCTTCAGACTGCTCCAGATGCTCTAAGCAAAGCTGGAACCTAGGGCCTGCTCTCTGCTGAGAGTAGATCGATGAGCTTATCCAAAGTTGCCCTTGACCTTATTTTGACATTCTTTTTCCTCTTGGAGATTTTGCGTATCTTAAAACATGTATATGATTGATGATTGGGAACTTCAGCTGCATCAATGGGGTCTTTTATATAATTGTTCAAACCTTAATCATGAGATCATACAGTTGCTGATTTATAAGTTGTTACATTAAGTCCTTTTGTAAGATGCTTTCCTAGAGATCTTTTTTACTAGATAAATCTATGTTCTTCCCTCTATTATGTTTGTTACGATAGAGATGAACCTATGCACCACAATGTGTGCATAAACAACGACATTTTAGACTTCCCCTCATTTCATTGTCAGCATCTTAATTTCAACATCTTATATTTTTTTCTCCAGTGGATATATCAGAAGTCAGTGGAAAAGAACAGACAGAAGCACAGCCGGCTAAGAAAGGAAGGGGGAGGAAACAATAGCATATTTCGAAAATGGTTAAATTTTGGAGTGAGTCTTCACAATGATAGATGGTTGGAAGTAATACATGGATTGCTTTTATTTGGCAATGAAGCCAAAACCAAACAAACTGTAAGACCATCGCATTTCAATCAGTGGTGATTCACTGCTTCGGTGGAATTTGTGATGGTCTCATTTCTTGTGTTATGATTTTGTGGGAAATAGTTTTTACTTTATTCAAGAACGATTAAACTTACCTAGAAAACCCCTCGTCCTTCATCGTCCAAAGAAAAAGTCTTCTTAAATGTGTTGCCATATCCTTGCTTTTTAGACTTGATTTTGAGAATCTTATCTTTGGTGCCATTTTCAATTTGGAACAGCTAGTGACTTCCGTTAACAATTTTCTTTGGTAACATCTCTGTCTGGGGCCTCTAGTCATGCTCAATTGTTCATCAATCATTGGCTTTTTATCTCTTGAACTCAACTTGTAGTGAGATGGTGTTTTGCATGACACCCCAGTACCCCAGTTTGTGTTACTCGAGGGCTCTGCCAGATCATGATTCCGATTGAAATTCTGCAAAATCACTGGAATCAATTCCACTTTTAGATATGCAATAGAGGCTACACGCCCTAGGAAGCCTCGCTTTTGAGAAGGCTTTTACGTCGAAAGATATATTGAAACCTCAGGTGTAGTTTACGGGGGTGTATACATAAATGCTGCGGCTCAATTTTTGTATTCTGCCTGAAGTGGCTATATGGGTCACACATCTTGCATGGTGGTTGAACTCAGATATCTATAAATACTGGCTGATATGATAAATTGATAATTGGCTTTCATTAAACCCCGTTTACTATATAACTCTAAGCAGTAATTTTAGTGCTTGACTCGATAACAAAACGAGCTGTTTTTGAAGCTCCAAGTTGGATTCAAAATCCAGAAAAGACTCAAAATCTCTAGCTCGAAGACTCTGTCATCGGTAGCCAAATTACATCTCTGGTCAGCAAGACATATATATGAAGCCAAGAAAAAGTCCACATATGAAGCCAAATCTAGAATCTTGGGATACAGTCATGTAAGTCACTGCAGACGAATGTTATCCTCTGAGATACGAGCAACAGTAACTACACACTATTTATATCCGGTATCTAATAAGCTTTTTTTCTTTATGTAATAAAACATATTCTCTCATCATATTAGAGTAGTACATTGGTAAAACAATTAAGGGCCTATGCTTGATAAGTTGATTAATTAATTAGCTAACCTATAAATCAATTGATTTGAATGAATATGTGAATGAGCAAGTTTATAATATTCCTTTGAACGACAAAATGGTGACTCGAATTTTCAATTTATTAATTTAAGATGAAATATATTATCAACGGAGTTGTACTTCTTTGTCAGTTAAATTAGTTGGCTTGATAATAAATTCTAAAAACCTAAGTCCATAACAGCTTAGTTCCACATAAACAGAGTAAGAATATTAGAACGTATTAATTTATTCCTTAACGATATAAAATAAAAAGTAAATGAAATTCAAAATTTCAGTTAGCTAAAATCAATGAGTTGTTTTAATGTGAAACAACTCTAAAGTTTAATGATAATATTTTGCATGTACAATGATGAAACTTGGTGATGATGGGGTAATAATCCATCCACAACGGCTAAAGCTAAAAGCAGTGGCTTTTCATCGGATCCCAAAACGAGTTTTCGTTTTTTATGTATAGGTTTTAAAGGTAAAATGTTAATGATCGTCAAAAGTAGTTAAATTCTCTACCCACTTCAAATTTTAAGTACGTTACTCCACGTAAAGCGTAACCAATCTCGGGAGTGAACAAAAATGTGTCCGTTGTCACAAAGTTGATGGTAACGTTCCAAACGGTCCCAATGGAGTCCAACTCTCGATTATTCTTTCAACGATTTCCACCCTATATTATCTTACCGTATATTAAAAACGAATAAATATACATTAATTAAATATAAACATTCGAGGTATTTGAGTCCAGTTAAGAAAACTTTTTGTGTTTGAGTTTGCTGCAAGAGCCGCTCCTAAACAATAAAAGTATGATTGTATTCGATTGTATTAGTCATATATAATATACCCGTTATTAAACAATAAACGATTATATTCGATTGTATTAGGCTGTGTTCTCTTCAGCTGAGATTTACTAAACTGGATTGAACTGGTTTGAACTGAAGTAAGTTATAAATTATAACTAAGTCGAATTGAATTAAATTGAACTCGATTAAATTAAATCGAAGTGGTCTTTCGGAATAACACCACCTTCAATCCCTTATTCATTTGTAATATACCGGTAAAGGAAGAGTTAGGAATTGGACATGGAGTTGTTTGTGATATCATGTTTTATAAGTGTATCCGACAATAATTCCTTAAACTAATGCATCACGTCCTGTGAAATATGGGTTGGGTGGAATAGAATTGAAAATTGGCAAAGTACCATCATTATGGGCTGTTAGTCAAAAGTTTAAACATTAATTAACCTGTTGGGACAGTGACTCTTCGAATTAGTCAATTGGTTAACCTTGTGAGATAAGATTAAATTAAGTTTACTCCACTCGGTTGAAAATAATCCTTTAACTAAAAAAAATCAATTTTATTCTACTAAATTATAATTTATATCTTCTTTGAGTTCAATAAATTTCAATTGAAAAGAATACAATATTACTTTATTTATAAAAGTAAATAAGAAGAAAATATCTCTCACTCAAACTCCAAATCACATTATGTACACTATATATTTCGACCACTTGAATTTTTAAAATTACTTTTACTCTAATCAATACTTAAAATTATGTGAGTGTGTTATCTAATTCGACCCAATTTACCCATATAAAACTCCACCTTTTAATCACACAAAAGACAATCCAACATATTATCACCAAAACCAACTCGTGAACGTGATTCTATCAAAATAAACCCCACTGTATTACTTGTGATAGGTCCTAATCATTTTTTAATTAGTATTAAATAGATAATGTCGGATTCGTAAGATTAGGAGATTTTGCCCACCTCACGAGATGACGCAGCTGTCACCTTTGACTTTAGGTGTATACGATACAGGTAATTATTTTAAATGCTTGGGATATTAGCTTACATCTTGGTTTTTCAATAATTGTTATCATTATTAGTTCGTGACTTTTAAACCTATATATAAGAGGATCCTTAATTTTTAGTTTGGAGGATATTTGTTCCTTTTTTTCAGAGTAATTGTTGTTTGGAGCATTATTTGTACTCTTAATGTTATTTAATAAAAAAATTAACCGTTTAGAAAATAAAAGTTATATATGAGGGGATCCTTGACAACTAGAACGTGTACAAACTTATCAAGCTATAATATGATATTTAAATTGATATCAAATTTTCATATATTACGATCAATCGAACTTAATGATTTATTTGAAAAGTATCCATACAAGCACGATTAATTTCAAACAGAATACATTAAATTCTAATTTAGCACTGTATGTGTTCGAGAATGACTGTGTTTAAACCATCGTGAACAACTAATCGAAAGCACGTTGATGGTAGGAGTGGTATAACTTTAGACAACTTTGGAATATGAAACTCCAACGTACTTGTACAATAGGAAGGTGTCGAAGTTGATCTGTTTGTGCTTTTAAAATAGTCCTCTTCGCGATGTTCTACCATAATCGTGTATCTGTGCGTATTACGGACACAAAAATATATGTCAGGGGTAGCGAATTTTTTTACTATAAATTTAATTTAAAAAATTCATTATTAATAACTAATGAAAATTACATTTTTAAAACTCACATAGTAAAGAACAATGTTTAGACTATAATTTTTTAAATTATGTACTCATAAATGGGAGGAATTAGATATAATATGGTTTTGTTTACATTGAACAATTTTTTTTAAGTATATTAAGTAAATGAATTTATCATTGAATAGAGAAAATAAAGAAATAAAAAGAGTTAAATAAAATAAAGTTAAGTATTTATAAAATATGATTGTCAAATGTAAACTAAAAGAACATCAAAAAAGAGAAAAATAATAAAAAATATTACTGAATCATAAAGAAACAATGAAAAATGGCAACTAAATGGTAGAAAACAATATAAACAAAATGGTTGAAAAATCTAACACTATTCAGAATTAAACTTGTAGTCAATTGGCAAGGAAAGTCTTTATGGAACATAGGTGAACCAACTAAAACTGTACCAATTTCTTTCATAATTCATTCTTGCTAAATATATCGGTATTCATTAAACTTTTAAAAGGGGTATAATAGATATTTCATGTCTAAAATCGAAGGGTAGTGATTGCGGTCCCTCGAATATACGTGGATCGTGCCTAAGCCTCACTAACTATAAAAGAATCAAAATTAGACTATTGGCATAGAACGTAAGAAGTATATGAGTATATCACCGTTCACCACATACAACAAAGATACATAGAATAAACTGTAATGGCATGAAATGTAATAAATTGAAAGTAAAAGCTCTAAAATGAAACGAGAATAAGAGGACGTAAAATTAAAAGGTCCAAAGTGGGGGACCCAGTTGGAGAAAATGACAGTGTCTACGTCTAAAATACAGTGTATAAAATACAGTGAGTAGAAGAAAAGCTGTAATGCACAGTACTAGTTGAGTTTAGTGGTAAGACAAATTGGTATAAATGCATTAAATAAAGATTGCATCTTTAGCCAATGCTGTTGTTTTTGTTTTGTCTTCGTTTTGTGTGTCTATTCCCTGCCAAAAGTCTTCTCTTTCACACCTTTCAATTCCCATTTTGATTTCTCCCATAATTGGACAAGAGAAACCCCAAAGAATCTACCACTCTAGGGCTTGTGACAGCTTGTTTTCCTCTAAAAGTCCAAGTAAAGCTCCGTTTTTCAGTCTGTTTCCCCATATCTTCCGCTATTCTCCCGTTTCAAACTCCTTTTGGCATGTGGGTTTTTCTTTATCTTGGTTAATTTGTTCTTCTTTGGATATATATTTGTCTGTTTAGCTCAAAGGAGTAGTTTTTATGAGTTTCTTTTTCTGCTCAAACTAGTAAGTAGTTTTTATGACAGCTAAGGCCTAAGGATCTGTTGATGGATTTTGATGAGTAAATTTTCATCCTTTTATGTTTTCATCAAGTTGTGAAATCTGGTGTTCTTGTTTTGGGATTTAGGGTTTTGCTTGTTTTGGTTGAATTTGAGGTATACTAGCTGATTTCTGAGATGGAAGAGGTTGAAAAGGCTAACAATGCAGCTGTTGAGAGCTGTCATAGAGTTATTAGTCTCTTATCTCAACCTCAGGATCAGAATCTGTATAGGAATTTAGTTGGACAAACTGGTGAAGCTGTGAATAGTTTCAAGAAAGTTGTTTCTCTTCTTAATTCTAGCTGTGGTCATGCTAGAGTTAGAAAATCCAAGAAAATTCAGACCCCTTTCCCTGAAAAGTTGTTTTTGGAGGCTCCAGTTGCTAGAGCAGATGATCATCAACCAAAACCCCTTCTGCTCCTTCAGACAAATCCTGTTACCAACAATCCTGTTCGTCATGTCGGGGTGCATGCCAAGAATGGCCTGACATTAGGGAACCCTTTGATGGAAACTAACCCTCCTGCGAAAAACCCTCCCCAGTTAGCTCAACAAGGACCACCATCGTCGAATTATCATTTCCTCCAGCCGCAACAGCAACATAGGTATCAGCTTCAGCAGCAGCAATTGAAGCAGCAGGCTGAGTTTGCATATAAGCGGAGTAATAGTGGGATTAGCCTGAATTTCGATAGCTCTACTTGCACGCCTACCATGTCATCCACGAGGTCGTTCATCTCTTCACTGAGTATAGATGGCAGTGTAGCTAATTTGGATGGAAGTTCTTCGTTTCATTTGATCGGTGGAGCACGATCAGCCGATCAGGGTTCATATCACAAGAAGAGGTGTTCGGCAAGAGGTGAGGATGGAAGTGTTAAGTGTAGTGGAAGCGGTAGATGCCATTGCTCGAAGAAAAGGTGGTTTTCCCCTTCCTCATCTATTTATGGTTTTGTATTTGGAGTTTTTCTCTATTGTTTCTAAGCTTTGCATTTTTTTATCAGGAAGCACAGAGTAAAGAGGGTTGTCAAAGTACCTGCCATAAGTAATAAGTTAGCTGATATACCTCCGGATGAGTATTCTTGGAGGAAATATGGTCAGAAACCGATCAAAGGTTCTCCTCACCCTAGGTATATTTCAATCCCACCGAACTTGAAGCGATTACAAATTTTTATTTTCTTGCTTTTGAATGGAATGTGTCAACATATTTGTCCATGTTGAAATATTAGGCTATGATTTTCTTATTTGTCCATGATTGTACAATGAGAATGATTAGTTTCCTCTTTCTGCTTTGCTTGTCAATTTAAGAGTGATGATTGGTAACAATTACGGTTTCTTTAGGTCCTAAGAATCAAATGATTATTCTGTATAGCAGTCTTTGCTATATTTGCAGGATCAGTAGATTTTGGCCTTCACTCATGCAATCTGGTTCAAGAATTTATTGTCCCTCGTTCTTTTCTGTTCTGTACAGTTCTGTTCTCAGGGTAGCATATCCTACAATTTCTGTACTTTCTTGAATAACATCATTCTCTCCTTGTCTGTTTCTCCTTTGGTCTTGCATAGACCACATTCTTGCAATGGAGAAACGTGGTTGAAATGTAATGGCTGTGCTGATTTGGTTTGCATGTGTGCAGGGGATATTATAAGTGTAGTAGCGTGAGAGGCTGCCCTGCTAGGAAACATGTGGAAAGATGCTTGGAAGAACCTTCAATGCTCATAGTCACATACGAAGGGGAACATAACCACCCGAAGTTGCCTTCGCAGTCAGCTAGCTAATTAATGAATCATTGGTTGGAACTCTTAGTCAGGTTTGTATCGAGCCCTAATTACATAGAATGCGCCTCGTGTACATGGTGGCTTCTTGTTGTTTAACCTTTTGGATGGTCACATATGGAGTGAATTTGTGATTAAGATGGATTGGCTTTTGAATCCTCCTAGTTCTAGACATTGGTATGGCAAAAGCAAAGCCAAGATTGGATGGAGGATTTCTGCTTGTAAAAAGAACACATTCATCTTTAAAATGACTCTTATTTTAAGTGTTCAAATCTTTCTACTGGCCTTATTACTACATTGTTAACTGTGTTTCTCTTCATCTGCTCGTCTCGATTGAGTTACTGCCTGGATATACGTTTGAAACAGTGTCAAATTGTAAACGTGTTCATGTCCGTATCATGTTTTGTAGTGCAACTGCATTTATACTGATAATTACAGTCGGAGAGAAGGCGTCGATTCTTCTGGTTTCTCACTTCATATCTGCTCTACACAAGGCAACTGTATCTAAGTTTCTTGTTCCAGCAACTTGATTGGTAAAGGGTCAATTGAACTCTATCTATCAAATGCAAACTAACTGCAAAATTAGTACTACAAGATATGCTCTTGAGGTTTTAGATATTTAGGCCACTAAGTTTGTCTTAATTGTGGATAATTAGTGTATATAAATCAACTAAAAGGAAATATCAACTATGAATTCTTAACCAACTAAAGGAAATTGTCAATTCCTAATCAACTACGAATGAGGAAATTACAAAAATTACTCCAAAACTAGGAAAATATAAAAATAACTCCAAAAATTGCCAAGTTCTTGAGAATCAATCAAATCTTCACTGGTTCACTTTCACATTCGTCACCACTTTCCTTGTTGATCCATATCTGCCGATTGATCCTACGCCTCACTTTGTCATCTTTCACTTGAACGTTTGCAGACCACGATAAAAAAAGGTTCATTATCCATATTTAATCAATCTTGTTAGGTACGTTACGCAGGAATATTTGATCTTGTGGAAACCCACAATCAACTCCAACGGAACCCATCCTTCGCTATCCATGTTTTCGTGCAAGAACCAATCCCCGGGCAGACGTGTTTTTTTATCTTGGGTAAGGCATCATCGTCTAGCAACAGGGTAATAAGATGGGGTTGGATGTTCCATAGGATTAGGTTGTACGCGGTTGTTCATAGCTGCAATGGAAAGATGGACAGAACAATAAAGAGATGAGTACTTGTTGCGATATGGTATTATGGGGTGTGGTAAATGGTAATGATTGTAGAAGTTGAGAATGGTTGAAAATTAAATGCGATCGATCATCTAATCTAATCCATGTAATCTTCTTAAATAGAGTTGTGCCATGGCAAGTATTATAGTTATTAACTAATTATATACCTAATCTGAGTACTACGTAGCTTGTTATTGCTTAGAAACTAATCCATCTAATTAAACTTTCTCAATTTAAACTAATCCTATTCCGATACAGTTTGGAAACACTAAATTCGGATATTATACACTCCAATCATATCTGTAATTCTTCCTCTTCTTCTAGAGGAACATTTCTTATTTCAGGCAGCCACAAACTCAGCAAACCACTGAAAAGTCCGATCAAGCCGGCCACGAAGAAGGAAACCGACGGACTTGTTCTCCCGAACACAACCAGCAGAGGCGAAACCGAAGCACCCAACATCAAGCCTTGCCTCAGCATTGGAACTGCAATGTCTTTCGGGAGAAGCTTGATGCTGTACACGTACAACACATTAATAGCAGTTGAGGCAGTTAGGGATGCTGATGCCTGGATCATCAGCTGAGGCAAGCTGTTCTGATTTCTGCTAGTTGCAAAAAACGTGCAGAAGATGTACAGAGTTCCTGCTAGAAAGGCCGAAAATGACAAAAGGATTCGACGGTCCATGAAGCTCAACAGAACGCCCCCCATGAAAACTGCCGGGATCTCCATCACCGCGTTAGTAGCAACAGCGAAGTAGGTGTTGAATTTTATGGTTTCGATATTGAATTGGATTCCGTGATATAAGATACTGATCCCAGAACCTGTGATCATTACCATTGCCATCCTTTTTGCTGCCCATCGTTTGTTCTCATTCAGAGATGGTTCCGATAGGCTTATGTTCGAAGGGAATTCCTTTCCGTTCACTCTCGCGTGTCTTTTCAACACATAGATAGCTTCTTCGGTTCGACCCCTCTCTATAAGCCACCTCGGAGATTCTAACACGAAGGGTAGTAGTATAAAGATTGCATAAATGAGAGGAATGAAGGACATAAACTTGTACAGGTTTCTCCAAGAATTTCTGGTTGGGTAAGCAATGATAGGAATTGACAGGAAGCCTGATGCAAAGAAGAAGAACCCAAATTGTCCGACTTGACCGTGCCATTGTCGACCAACTGCTCCTGCTGCAAGGATCTGGCAGCATGCCCCTATCCCAGACCTGGAGAATCCGTTTGTGAAACGAAGAAACGAGTAAATCCATATGTTGGGGGAGAGGGAAGTGAGGTAAGTGGTTCCCGAGGTTAGAAGGCACGAAAGAAGGACTGATCTTTTCTTTCCCAAAAACGAATCTGCCAAGTAACTGTAGAAAGGAGAACCTATCATGGAGCCAAGAAAGTAGAGTGAAGCTGGTAAAGCAGTCAGAAATCTGCGGTCACATACGAGCCCCCATTCTGCAACCGTGGTGCTTCCATTGTTGTTATCCCATTCCCAAGTCCCTGGCTTCAGCCCACAAACAGATTCAGAAATGCTGCTGCATTCCGGTCTAATGCAATTCCAGGAATCTGGCTGTGCGTCTGCAAAAATGGTGACGAAAGTGCTTTGGGAATCGAACAGTCTTGCAAGCGTAACTAGGAAAACTTGCACAAGCTGTGAGAATCCAAATGATCCCACAAACTCTTCAAGCACTTGTTCCACTGTTAGCTGCAGCTTCTGCTTCGGGGCTAACCGGTTTGTTTCTTTTACAAAAACTTCATCCATCTTGTGTTCTTCTTTCTAAAGATAGCTCATCTGCGTTTATATTATAGAACAGGAAAGAAATATAAAAAAGGAAACTTTGTAATTCAGTGGTTGTTTATCAAAGATTGTGGTGATTTGCACGCACCTTTGGATTAAGGAAGGTGTTGCTTGACGTGTTGCGCAACTTTGAAAAGGTTCACTTTTTTAATTTCCTCAAAGTGCCATTCTGAGTAAGAAAGAACTACTATGTGTATATATCATCATGGTTTTCACATTAGTATATCCATTGTCTTCTTCAAGTGTTAAAAAAGTTTATCTTTAAGCTGTGGTGTAGTAGGACGTGACAGAATGAAGATGAGAGAATCATAAACCAAAACCAAAACCAGAACCAGAACTGTAGCAGAAGAAACAGATTTATATGGCCTTAAGAAAATTTTAAAAGCATATTGCTCAGCAGAAGTTCCATCTCTTCTTTGAATCAAGTGTCTGACAAAAAGACTCTAATCGAAACAAAACTCTGCATATCCATCCTATCTCGTGACGTCTCTCAACCAACTTCAATTTACGAAGATACGAAACAAAAAAGGAACATGTAATAGGAAGAACAAAATGTATCCCATGGGTTGAAGCTTCTATCCATAAGTCTGCTGGTAAGAGTGCTCCTGGACCCATAATAACATGATTACCACGAATGCCCAATTATATGCCGCAGGCACCATCTGAGGTCTCAACTCAGAAATATATAGCAAGGCTGTTAGTAGCAAGAATAGGAGCTGAAAATGCACTCGGAAGAATTGCCACTGCTTCTTGTTTTCCATCCAGTTTTCATCATGAACACGTACTTGAGGAGTATCTCCATAGGCCTGCTGGTAAGAGTGCTCCTGGACCCATAATAATATGATTACCATGAATGTCCAATAATACGCCCAAGTCACCAACTGCAGTCTCAACTCGGAAACATAGCAAAAGCATATAGGCAGGCTGTTAGTAGCAAAAGAAGGTGCAGATAATATAGGCTGAACTATCCCCGCTTCTTGATTTCCATCCAGTTTTCATCGTGAACGCGTACTTGAGGAGTATCACAAATTCTCTCAACTTGTATCTGCCAATAAGAAACGAATACTTCTCAAGTCAAGTGTATTAGCATCCAGAATCACTATGAAGCAAACAGAAATAGATACTACAGATCATATGCATTTGATGAAATGCCAAATCATTAATGCTAGGCATATCCAGTTCGGAACTGAACCAAGTGCATAATCTCAAAAGAGATGTCAGTGAATTTCTTTCAAGCACTAGTAAATGAATAAAGCACAAAACGACATGAGCAGATACAATAAGTAATCACGTAGTTAATTTGACATGACATAGATATCAAAACACAATAATTCAATGATCTAGAAGGTGATGTCTCTCAAAACAACTTCAATTTATGAAGGTAAGAAACAAGAAAAGGAATACCGTGCCATCTATGATTGCTGTCACAGTTAGATGCTCGAAAACATCTGCGCAGTAGCGCCAAGCATTAGCATTCCCGTACTTCCTTTGGCACTCATCATAGAATCCAGTCACCTGTCATCCCCAATCATCAAAATGCAGGGTGTACAAAACGAATAAATGAGTGTAGGGCTATTTACAAAAGTCACAATTCGCGCTATAAAACAAAGCCAGCATAATAGATCTGAAGATAGTGTACTGAGGTTTTACAGCTATATCAAACTATTATTGGTTTGTACACAAAGGAATGCAGGGAAATTTACAAATGTTACAATATGAACATAAAACAAGGAGAGAATGAGAGAGGTTAGCTAGAATCTGAATGTAATTTCAACAGAAACAAGGGTACCATCTCCTTGATTTTTGTGTGGTGATATCATTTATAAATGGAGTGAGCTCTGGAAGTATCCTAACTTTGCTACCAAATCATTTCTTTACTGCGTGCTTACAACTAGTTAGAAGTTTCATGACTTTGTGAATAGTAAAAAGATCTTGACACATACTTTGCTTGCATAAAATTCATGAAGTCCTGTCAGTCAGTAATTTGAGAGTTGATCTATATAGCACTTGTCTAAAAGATTATACTCCAGTGTGTCAAGCACTCAGTAATTAGCCACAGCACAAATATCATTGCCAGAGTTACAGGATGAGTACCTGAGGTAAATGACTGCTTTCGTGATATTGATATCCACGCAGGAGAGTAATATTATCTGGGTATCTGACAGGCAGGAAAATATGAATTAGATAATATTATCTGGGTACCTTAACGGTCGCTACATATAGAAGTGGCTCTCTAATGACAAGAAAGTGCATTGACAGATACAGATCTCAGCTTAATTTCTTAGTGTCATGATACATATATTTTCATTATTTGCAACGTTTGCAGCAACACTAACATGTCAAATAACGAAACACATTCCTTTCATAGTTATTTGATAGACCGATTGCACTTCCTGATATAACAGCATAAAACATTTCGAACTGACTAGTAAGAAAGTTTAGAAATGATAACCAGCAAACTGCTCACCTTGCTTTCAGAAGCAAAAGAGTGGTAATAGCTTCTAAAGTACAGTAACTACCGTGAACAGAATCTCCCTGGCAAGAGAATAAACATTGTAAGTGCAACCAACAAAAATATAAAGTGAAGGAAACGATCACATAAGGACACACTTATTACCAAGAAGATGTAATTTTTGTCAAGTACAAGACCTCGAGTCTGGAAGAGACTCTTTAAATTGTGAAACTGTCCATGAATAACCCGACACACTGTAACAGGGCTACTGACATGCCGAGGCTTAGGCTCCCCCTTTAGGATCTCCTTTACCTGTATAAGGTGACCACATAACAGTTCAACAGCTTTAATGAAAAAACCATCAACATACAGGAAGAAAATAACATACAGAAGAATAACGCACAAACTGGGATTTATAATTCCAACCGAAAAATCATCCAAAATTGAGCACATCAGGAATAATCGCCAACTGCCCGCCTTGACTAAGTGAGCAACTCGTAGATTGACCCACATAGAACAAGAATCATCACTTTCCACGTATAACATTAAACCAAACCACAGATTCAACAATTACAAATGACTCATTTACAGGAAGAGTTGAACCCAATCACCTATAACATCGTGCATCTTCACTTGCCAAATATGAGATAAAATCGACCACGGGTTCAACAATTACAATCATCCGCCTCACATCACCGAACTAATATACCAAACTTAAGCAAGCAAGCAGCAACTGGAAGTAGCAACAATACAGTTCTAAATGAAACAAACTACACAAATCTTCGAGAGCAAAAACCACTAACCCCTTCAAGGTTAATCAGCTCAATCCAAACTCAATGTAAACCAGAAAACCAAATGCGAAAGTATTCAGTTCGATAAAAACTTGCCCTAATTCTAAGAAGACACATATTGTTTCATCTTATCGCAAGAAACACAGTAAATCAAAATGCAAGAAAACATACGTATTCGCAGAGCCGCTTGAACTCATCTTCTGACAACTGCTGGCCGTTTTGCACCTTGGTTATCCAGTTTTCCAAATCCATTCTGAAATACAGAGAACAAATCAAATTATGAATTACTTCAAGAAATTACAGTGAAATTGGCAGCTGTATGAGTTGAGGAGTTGATTCGGAATACGACAGTGAATAACTGGCCGGTGAAAACCGTCGATAGCCGGAGAATTTCGTCTTCTCTTACCTTCTGGACATGGGAGTTGGCCAGCGTTTTACTTTTATGGACATGGTTTCTAACTACTAAGACCCCGACTCTCTAGATATTATTTAAGACTGAATATGCATGCTTCGGTATATGATATTGTCGGGTTTGAATTGAATCTTATACGAATTCATCTGGTGTCGAACATTTAATCTAAAGTGGGATGTAATGTATTAAAATCTACAATTTAAAATTTATAGTGTACTAAAATCTACAATTTAAAATCTTTAATGTACTTGTCGAGCTTTTTAAGAGGTTATAGCCTATTTAATACCAAGCATATGTGCATCAGTGCATGATTCTTGAGGTGGCTACTACCAACATTATAGTGTCTCTTCATGTCCGCTTGGTTTCTACAATTTTGAGTAGTCATACTTTGATAAATTTGTAATGGCCCTATCTCAACCGCTTTAACAGATGTAGAATGTGGGTATTACATGATCATGAAGTAAAAGGTGTATGCGTAAAAAACTTGCAAGTGGGAGGTTTTGAAGAAGAAGGATCTCTAGGGGCTGATTAGCATGACACTCAAATGGCCATTTGGATGAGATTTTGGTGAAATTGTTTTTGGAATGGAATTGAAATGGGGTATTTGAAGTGTATTTTAGGCCAAATCACTGTTCATCGAGCCAAATGGAGCGATTTAAATGCTATGAGAATCAGCCCTAAATTTTTTGAAAAGAATGGAGGGAGAACCCGTGAATTTGGAAAGAAATGAGAATGAATAAGGGGTCATTTTCACGATAGTAAAGGTTAATGTTAATTTAGATGCTTAAATTCTTTTTTGTCAAGTTGACGGTAAGAATAAAACTACATTTTTACCTAAGTGATAAATTGGACTTTCCGACAAACAGTCATGTCAAAAGACTGCTCTAATACGACTTATATACTTGTTGAGTAAGAACTCGAGCTTGTACGAACCCGAGTTTATTACACAGGCTATTTGCAAATAATATTAACAGGTATGCATAAATAAACGTTTACTTTGAATGTTGTAAAAAAATTATGAGTCATTTGGTTAAGCCGTTCTCCAGTAATGCTTGAAACTTAGATTAAATTTAACTCAAACGTGTTCATCTCCTAATCCTAGGTGGATTGTTGTTAATATGATTGTACAATTATGTCCACACACTATTACTCTCACCTATATAACCAACATATCATGAGGTCGATATCCTTATATGTTAGTTCCAAGATGCAAGCATCGCACTCAAATCATATAACTAACACTACATCTTATATATGATAGGAAGTGTTCATATAAGAAATCATGTTTCATGTTCAAATATATACTTTCTTGATAATAGAGAAGCACAATTGAATATTCTCATGTAAATGGACAATGTCAATATAGGATCAAGAATATTTAGTCGAATCGAAGCATGAAGAAGTGTTTCCTGTGAAATGTCATAAAACTGTTTATGTCAGCATACCACTATGAACATCTTAGCACTTTAAATAAATGTATCCCAATCAAATTTGGATCAGATTTCATGATTCTTGACTGTGGAAAACCTAAGTCAATATAGTATCACATACACTCCTAAAATTACAATTTGTCCTTAGCATTTTCACATAATTCTCTTAAACCGTCGAACGTTGTCAGAAAACCGCATCATAACCACCTTTGTTCCCAACGCTTATACATCCCAAATTACGAACCGTCCTGACTCATACCACCACTCTCCAGAAAGCTCACAAGAATTCCTATGGAATGGAGAAACTCGCAGTCCAATCAAATAAGCCTATGAAATGGGAGCCATAAAAGGGTGTCATCCATGATACATCTCATCCTTCATTCAGTGCGGTTACAAGGAGCGATGAAGTTGCATATGTGGATGATTGATGCACTTATGAAATGCAAGTCAGAGCAATATCTTTTACAACATTCTCAAACCAGATCCTCAAGCATAAATAATAAGTAATGGGAAAATAACTTATCAGAATGACGGGAAAAGTTTCGAACTCCAGTCAACATTTTCAAAAGTTGATCATATGAAAAAACAAAATCGGTGGAATGGTACATCGGGTCATCGACTACTCAAATATGCAATCGAATTTAAGATTGGTGACGGGCCGGCGGAGATATCGCCGGAGAGAGCATCAAAAGAGGGGAGGGAGAGAGAGAGATTGAAAAGGGGATAGTTATATGACCCGTATATCTGTATGGATATCCATACCCAGCTCAGGATTCGCTAATTAGACCCGTGAAGCGGACATAAAGGTACATTGGGTCATCGGCTACTCAAATATGCAATCGGATTTAAGATTGATGGTCGGACGACGGAGATATCGCCGGAGAGAGCATTAGAAGAGGGAGGGAGGAAGGGAGGGAGAGAGAGAGGGAGAGGATATTTATATGACTCATATATTAGCATGGATATCCATACGTACCCAGACTTGGGATCCGCTAATTAGACCCGCGAAATTCATTAGAAACCAAATAGTAAACAATTGTGTATAATTATGTTTTGTTTAGGACTCTCATGGAATTTTATAGTCTATAGGACTGTCTTAAGTTTTTTAGTAAAAAAATAATTAAAGTAATGAGAAATAAAACTTAGAAGGGCTTTATCCCTGCCTCACAACATGTAACAAATTGAAAAAATGACATATATATATATATATTATGTTTTATTTCAAAATACTAAAATAAAACATTAAGAAATAAACAAAAATATTGTTTTATTTTTAAAAATATTTTAGAAGATAAATTAGAGTTTTTTTATTAATATTTATATATTTTTAATTTAAATATTCATAAGGCATAAGGGCGATGGGGTGTCACCAAAGCGGTAAGGCTATCACCCTTTCGCCTTATGAATATTTAAATTAGAAAAATATCACTACAAGGAAACTGTGAAATAGCGACGCTATTTAGTGACGGATAAAATCCGTCGCTATATAGCGACGAATCGCTATTTCTAGCAACGGATAAGTTTATCCGTCGCTATAAATAGCGACGAATAAACTTATCCGTCGATATTTAGCGACGGATAAGTTTATCCGTCGCTAGAATAATTAACCGGAAAATTATTTTTAAAAAAGAAAAAGATTTTAGCGACGGATAACTTTATCCTTCCCGTTTGTTCTCGTTTTTTCTCTCATTTCCTTCTGTTTCTTCTCCCCGCCGCCGCCAACCCCCGACC
>JAYMSP010000087.1:0-87475 GCA_036897095.1 Plantago elongata
TCTAATGGCTGGTTCGAGGGGTTCTCCCCCCCCCCCCCCCCCTTCCCCAGGAGGCGGGTTCCAAGAGTAGTGAGCATGCACATGCACCCCAACATTTTCCTCTCCCTTCCCAAGAAACGGCTTCTAAGAAGAGTGAGCATGCACATGCGTGTTGATTGAGACGTTTTCATCTTACCCCTTATGAGACGACTTCCTAGAGGAGAGCTTATTGGTTCGTAAAAGGGGTCCCAAGTCCTTTCAGCGACCTTAGTAGATCAACATGATTTAAGCAAAACTTATGCATTGTTCAATACGGATCCACATATTATATGTCCCTCTTAATCCTCTATGCTTTAAGAAGGTGTCCGATGAATTAAAAATTCAACATATTATCTAGTTTTGTTAACGATCAAGCATCTCGTATTCGAGTCACTAATGAAGTTCGGGGAGGTCCCTAAAGTTAGTCATGAGCTAGCCTAGGGAAAGTTGTTAAATTTGAAAAAAATGGAAGTGGAATATTTTGGCCCAAAAGGGAAAGCAAGGATCAAAACTAGTCTGTGACCACAAAATTCGAGTACACACAAAGAAACAAACAAGTGATAAATGACAAGAAAAAGAACTTGTCCTGAAATACATGGAATCCATAAATCAATGGTTGAAATTGATTCTCACAGGTGTAATACAAACAAAGATTTTCCCAACTGGTGTTTCACATGATTAACAACCACAAATATCACCAGCATCACCATAAATCTATTGCCCAATGCATGATTTAGGACATAGTTCGTGTCAGAGTGTGTGCCTTTTCTCGTTAGTTGCTGGTGATCAGTCAATGTAGATCCAAAGAATCATAATCCAGCCAATTTGAATTGCGAATGTTCATTCATAGATCCTATCGGCAAGTATTGGCATTCGTAGGATCAAATACGCACTTGATCATGAGTTTCTGGACCAAAAAGTGCAATTTATAGGTATTCGATTTTTGGTGATTTTGATGTTACTAAGTCATCTTCTAAAGATCGTGAAGCTTAATTTCCTGAAATTTAACCATAAGTATGTTAGAGTTCAATATATTAGTTCTAAAGCAATCGCGTGTAAGAGAATCGGTGAGACATGAGTACAACTGTATAAAGTGCGTTGGAAATTACATGTTGGCTCGAGGACAATATATCATACTCGAAATCGGTCCGGGGTTTTTTTTTCTTTCCAGAAATGAAGTGGAAAGGTGAAGAAGAAGAATAAACAGTGATATAGGCTAATTAGCAGTAGCTTCCAGAAAAAAAAGGGCATGGGGGTCAACGTAAAAGCTATAAATGTGTGTGGGGGTGATGAAAATGAGACGATGTTTATTACTATTACACTTGTGACGAGCTAGAGGGGGGGCATGGAAAATATTGCGTATCCATCATAAAATCAATCACAAAATGGACATATTATACATAATTCTAAGTCTACACAGTGTATAAAAGTGTGACTACCCAATTAATATATGAAAACACCATTGCATAAGATCATTAGATAAGACATGAATCAATTGCAATAGGTTCAGTATTAGATTTCACTAATAAGCAGCTCGGAAGATTTTCCTAGCATAAATGAATTGTCTTTTGAATGTTTTCCACTTGTGAATTTAGTAAATACGATGGGATATGCAAAAATAAATAAATTTGAATTCTAGGTTAAAAGAAGAATTAATTGAAAGAAACTGTAAGTTTGGTATTCTGCTACAATTGAAGTTAGTGTTCTGAACACACCAACACCAAGATCCAAACCACATTTATGGTAGATTATCTTTTTATATATATTGAATACATATAGTTTTTATCTTTTTCTAACATCTAAATAGTTCTATAGTGATGAAGAATATTGTGTGCAAATATTTTAGGATTAAAGATCGAATAAAATTTAGAGAAGAAGGCAAGTCGAAGACAACAAAGAAAAGAAAGGATGCTTCAAGGCAAGTAGAATTCGACTTGGAGAAGACTTCCCATATGATCCTAACACCAAATCTAATAGAGTTCGACATTGAAGATGGTCGAGATTCTCACGCCTATATAAAGAGAGCTCTATGAAGAAGACAAATATTGTGAATTACACAAGTCAAGCTCCCGTGTTCTGTCAAGCATATTTCACGTATTTGTCCCCATAGTTTGCTACGCTTTTTCTACCTATTGTCCGTAGATTGATATGTGCCAGAGTTAGTTTTTTACAGTTGCTTACTTGTTTGCATCTAGAGAGATTCTTAGTTTTTTACAGTTGCTTACTTGTTTGCATCCAGAGAGATTCCATAAAATTGAACTAGACTAGTCTTTGTATTCATTATTCAAGTTTATAGTAGATACCTTAGGCTTTGAGGCTCGGTGGATTATTGACGTAGATAATCTGCTAGAAACTTATATTTCGTGTTCTTTATTCCACTGTCTATTCTATTTACGTTGTCGAGTTATTTTATATAAGTTTCTAGGTGTTGTCGAATGCTTAGTGTTCTGGTATCACCGGAAATCTGTTTACACAGTTTTCGGTGTCCTCGGAACACAGAGCAGTTTGTCTGTATCTTTAAGTGTCAAATTCCGATCCAATTAGTATTTCAGAAACTTATGATCTTTTATAATTAGATATGGTATTAGAGAAAGATGGATACAAGTTATGGTCATAGTAAACAACATCGACATTATTACCACAAAAACATAGTTTTACATAAACGGGAAAATCACACTTTATTAAATGATAGAAACACTATTAATGTTAAAAATGCCGATTTACACATTTAAAATAGTTGATAAAGATTAAAATAAAAAATAACGAATGGCCGGTAATATAATGCAAAATATTTACTATAAAACACCATTTATTTTCTACATGTATGTCACAATTTTATTTACTAATATATATAAGTTCATATTTTCTAAGTTAAAAGAGATGCGACAACATCAACTTTTCACCGACTTAACTTTAAACATTCATCTTTTAATTATAAAAGGTCTCAATTTTTCATATTTTAAATTAAAATTCTTATGAAATGATTCTTTTAAATATGAATATTTATACCCCCACAATCAAGTGTTCATAATGCACTCTAATTTATAATTGTGTGATGTAGATTTTCTTATTAATGACTAAAATTTGTTTTTCTACTAAACTTGCACATTACATCATACCTCATTATTTAAAATTATATTTCATATATTATTCATTTAATCTTAAATTGTACAACTTAAGATTAAAATTCGTAATCAATCCAATTGGATGTAGGGTGAAGGGATTTAATACGTTGTTAATTAATGAGTCAATTGGATGTTGAGTGTGAAGGGTGCACATTGTTAATTAAACAGTGCAGAGTTTTGTTGGTGACACATTAGTACAATTTACAAATGCGACAAGTCCACGAGATGATGAGAAACCATGGGCGTCCTATGGCTGTTCTCTAATCGAACTATTATTATGGAAACCAATCAGCTATATATCGGCTTCTGAACATCATCTTTGGCCCTTTCAAGGACATCAACACCTAAAAATGGTACTTACTGGCCAATGACTCGGATACGTACATATAAACGCATTACTTGAACGAGCTACACAAAAGCTTAACGAGTTTAGCGTATCGTATCAAAACCAAGTATAACGAGCATTTGAGACGAATAATTGCATTATGAATTAAGAATTTACGATCCCGGCCCAATTTGAAAACTTTCTCATGATTAAGACTCAAGAGACTTGGCCTCGACCTGATTGCCCTGTGGTGTAAGTTGAGTTTTGGCTTAAGGTGCGAGTTGAATCGGATTAAGTATTTTTTATGGGCTTATGGGTGGCCTCAGATAGTCTCAGGGTGAAAAAATATTTACAAGTTGAGGATCGGAGGATATGTTATGTGGAGTATGTGCTTCAGATCATTCCTGCTGGTTGTGAAATAAGGACAAATTGAGTACACAAATTGATGCCCGTGAGCCTTTGCATGTGAATATAAATATAGGAATTGAGCTGTTGTGATCATCCTATTGTTCCTTAACCAACCTTGTAGACCCACTCACGTGTCCTACTTTGCCGGTTTGCCCTCTTCAACATCATACCATTACCAATACTATATCCTATTTAGGATTTATTACAACCCTCCAAAATTTCGGATAATCTTAATGATCGAGCAAATGATATCCATACCAATAAGTTCGTTCTTAAGAGTACTTCCATAAGAATTAGAACTCAAATAAGCTTAGAATGAGTAACCACCAAGCAGTCATTGGTATGCGCATACAAATAATGAATTGCGCAGAAAAAAAACGTGTTGATTTATGCATTTAACGTGTTACTAGAAAAGCAGAACATGAGTAACTATACATATGTAAGGGAATGTATGTATCTCTTCATCGACTAGATATTTCATTATTTAACTCCACCAACACTTATTATTTGAAATTCGATACTGTATATTCGAATTGGAATGGATACTAGCTAGTGTATAAACTAAAGATAGGTGAGCCACAATTGAGTTAGTTAGCAGGTGCCAACACAGTTGTGAATTAAAAAGTTGCATTTAACAGAAATTCACAAAAAGGAATATAAAGCAATTAATACTAAGAACATATATAATTCCTCTTGCATTATTCTTTTGTGATGGATACATTTGGTTTCTTTCCATTTCTTTTTGCTCCTCTTCTTTTATGGTTGGATGGAATTGCAGCGCTACACTTTATTGGGGGATAATATCGATACAGCGTAGCGTTCACCCAAAAAGCAATTCTTGTTTCTACTTATTAATTAGGGCAACTAAAAAAATAAAAGGATAATTAAAAAAACCTCAATTTTATATTGATATTGATTCAAGTGATAATTAAGTGGCTTTATTTTTACTGATTCAGGATCAAATTTGTAGAGGATAAGTAAACATAATTGAAATAAGAAAATTAATTCGACTATATCGGGATTGCATTAATTAATTTTATCGTGGTGGCCATGAACATAAATAAGAAATTATATTCTTTACCTTAAAAGTGTCCGACAATGCTCGAACATACTAGTCATGTCACGTATGACGTGTGTGTAGTGTGTACTAATTGAAAAAATAATGTAATAAATGAATGACGGAAGTAAATACAGATGAAATAGTATATTTTTATGATTAGGTGTTGGTATAACATAAGAAAATATATAAGAAGCAAATTTAGTTTTGGAAATATTGAGTGTACGTCCCTACATGTACATGTTCGCTCATAGCTAGCCAATGCTATATAAACTTGAGGGCACTCTGTTCTCTCTTCTCATCTTCAATTCGTAATGCCATTATAACTATCCAAACATATACACCATCATCCACAACTAAATACATTCAAGTAAAATGAGGAACATTAGCCTCAAGAACATCACCTACATGGTGTCAATGTTCCTCCTCTTATGGTGTTCCAGTATAGAAACTTGCAATGCAAGAAGAGTAGGCCATCACTCAAGGCGTAGCCACGGCGGAGTAGCAACTAATTCTCTTTACAAGAAAAAGGGCAAACCTCAACATCACAATAGCAAGTCCAAACCAAAATCTCCGTCTCCAGTGCCACCAACACCACCGGCTTCTCCTCCCCCGCCTGCAACAGGGGACGAAATCACACCCGGCTGTACCTATAGTGTCTTCGACTTTGGAGCTGTTGGCGACGGCAAGAAGGATGACACTAAGGTACATTGATACATGCACAACTAACATTTCATTACATCTACGAATTTCTTGTGCGTTTAACCTCTTTTAAAATACATAATAACTTGACCAGTTGTATAGTCAACATGCTAACAATTATCAAATAAATATATTATAACTTTAATCATTTAACTTTAAATTGTATGCATAATTCGCTCAACTGAATCACATATACGAAGAATGATATGTATCTCTCAATTTTGTGAATTATTAGAGGACTTAATTAGAGTTAAGTCGCGGACTTAAAATTTAAATTTTCTAAACTATAATATATATATGTAGTTATTCGAAGGTTATTTTAAATTATAAAACATCACATATAATTTTCAGTTTCAAACTTAAAGAGGACGAGAAACTATATATACTCCTCATGGGACCGTCCCTTATAGTATTTGTATTTGAAATCCTTTAATGTAAATATAATAGTAGCATTTTTGTAACTTTCCATACATTATCCAGCTTTCCTCCTGTTGGAATTTACAGAATCCATAGATAGTTCGAGTCCAAATAGTAGTTGGACATTAAAAATACAATTATTCTTACGTTCTTGATTTTTATTACAATTCGAATCTCGTGATTACAACTTAAAAGTTGGTGCAATTGACAATTTGACAGGTAAAGCCTAAAGTAGCACCAAAAAGAAAGATACAAAAGAGTAGCTTAAGTATCCCCGTTCTCATGAATTTCGAGCATAAAGTTCCATTAGTAAAGTATAAACATAGCTTCCGATATACTATCAGAATCAGATAGTAAGTATAGATTTCGTTGTAATAACAGGTGTTAAAGTTATTATTTATTACTGTAATAGTATGATGCAAGTTCACTAGTAATATTAAGGGGCTGATTGGCATGTCATTTAAAAGGAGATTTTAGTTAAATTGTGTTTGGAATGGAATTGAAATGGGGGTATTTGAAGTGTATTTTAGACCAAATCACTGTTCATCGAGCTAAATTGGAACATTTAAATGCCTGACCAATCAGCCCCTTCATATTTTTGTTTGTGGTCACATGAGATTCCAAATAATAATTGAATAATTTTGATCCACACACACTACAAATACACACAATACCTTGATTTGAGGAGATTATGTAGGCACCCGTGACAATTTCTGTAGCTGTGCAATAATGTATAAATAAAGTCCAAAATCTAACCACAAAGTCCATATAATTTTTGCAACATAGAAGAAAAATAAATATATGTGTTTATTAAATTAAATGTACATAATTGGACTTGTAAAGACTCGACAGACCAATTGAATCACAAGGGTCCACTGGCTGGCGCATGGATTCTGGTTTGTTCCCGGCTCCAAACAATCTTTACCTGCAGTACCAAAGTTGGCTTAGAATAGATAGAAAACTTTGTAACATTTATTAGTTAGTTGATAATTTTCATATGTTAACCGAAATCATTAGTTAGTTTGATAATGTCTATCCATTATTCGAGCTAGTGTGATGCACGAATCATACATAAGACATGGAAAAAAGAGGACTTTGACTTGCAACAATGAACTTTGTCAAAATCCTATCTCATGTGGTGTAAATGCAGGCATTCCAAGCTGCATGGGCTGCTGCTTGCAAGGTTCAGGCCTCAATCATTGATGTCCCGGCTGACCACGTCTTTCTCGTCGGGCCCATTTCATTCTCGGGCCCATATTGCCAGCACGACATTGTTTTTCAGGTAATTATATTAATGCATTCTAATGTCAACGAATAAAAATGTCTAAGGTACTGACCACGTGTGATAATTTTGACTTTTACAGTTAGACGGTACTATCATAGCACCAACGGGTGCAAGCCATTGGGGCTCAGGCCTGCTGCAGTGGCTAGAGTTCTCAAAACTGGTTGGGTTAACCATCAGGGGAAGTGGAACCATAGATGGAAATGGAGCTGTTTGGTGGCAAAGTTCAAATGGTGATGATGATGATCCTTTGGATGATCAATCAAAGCTCATAATTCCATTGAATGCGACATTGTCTATAAGGCCACCAATTCCTGTAATAATTCTTTCTTGTGCTTCTTTTCAACTTTCTTCTTGTCTTTATGCCTCTTCTAACTGAAATTTTATGTGGCAGTTGATAAATTCTCTTTCGGGAAGCATGCCAAGAATTAGGCCAACGGTAAGGACCACAAATTAAATTCAACTTCTGAAAATTAAAAGCGCTAAGTGTTCTCCTATATTTTTCTAATGATGAATGACGGAATTCTTTGAACGCAGGCACTTCGATTCTACGGGAGCTTTAATGTGACTGTAACCGGCATCACTATACAAAACAGTCCTCAGTGTCATCTCAAGTTTGACAACTGCGCTGGTGTATCGGTATACAATTTCACCGTTTCCTCACCTGGTGACAGCCCGAACACTGACGGAATACACTTGCAGAATTCCAGAGACGTGCTTATTCGCAGTTCCACTCTTGGATGTGGTAAGTATAATTTCTTCTTCATTAAGTGTTCGCTACTAAAAATGAGTTATCAGTGTTATGTATGTTGTAGTATGTGCCACAAGGCCCACAACACAAACTTGTGACCTAGTGTCCTAAGGGACCATTCATGAACCACATTTTAGAATTCAAGGACTACCTATGAATTGACACATTTCTACCATTCATTTATGTGCAGGTGATGATTGTGTATCAATACAAACTGGATGTACCAATGTGTACATTCACAATGTTAACTGTGGACCAGGGCATGGGATTAGCATAGGAGGACTAGGCAGAGACAGTACCAAGGCTTGTGTATCGAACATTACTGTCCGTGACATCGTTATGCAAAATACCATGAATGGTGTCCGGATCAAAACATGGCAGGTAAATTAGTTCATATTTATAATCACTCTATATTTAAAATATCCGCCAAATCATTTTTTTAAAAACTTTATATGTGGCTCACAATGTACTACTATTACAGGGCGGATCAGGGTCGGTACAAAATGTTCAATTCTCCAACATTCAAATGTCTGAAGTGCAACTACCAATTGTGATTGATCAATACTATTGCGACAAGCGCAGCTGCTCGAACCAAACATCAGCCGTGGCTCTATCAGGCATCAACTACGAGAACATACGGGGGACTTACACGGTGAAGCCGGTGCACTTAGCATGTAGTGATAACATGCCTTGTACGGATGTGACCCTCACAAACATACAATTGAAGCCGCAACAAGAACACTATCACATGTATGATCCGTATTGTTGGCAAAGTTTCGGACAAATCTTCTCTCCCACAATTCCGCCGGTCGATTGCTTGCAGATTGGAAAGCCATGGAGTAGTAAGATTCAAGGAGACGATGATGCTTGTTGAGTGAGTATATGTATAGAGTGATATAATGATTTGTTGTGAGATTGTCGTGCTATATTCTTTTGTGTGGTCGGCATGGTTTGGTTGACCCCTTTCTCACCTTGAGAAAAATTAGTGATCATATAATGGCTGTGGCCTGTGTAAATGTTAGATCATCCGGTTCGGTCCACCGTGTAAGACATTATAAGAAATTCGCATTAGTACAATTTACGAATAATGCTATCTTATAGAAAAGTACAGTAGTTGTGAAGATCCTGATTTTTCATGAATATAAATAAAAAAAATCATATCTTGCTGAAATAGCAAACGGACCGAAATTTAATACTAAACAAGTTAAACCTGAAGCGTTGTGTATCGAGTACATCTAAAACTGTATACAACAGTTTAGGGTGTAGTCGCCACATCATGCTCGATCATATATAAATCTAATCTGGAAACCTAATCTTGAATTTAATAGAATATGCAGCGGAAATAAACAAGGCAAAGAGATAAGTTTCTAGCAGATTATATTTCTATAATACACCGAGCCTCATGGCGAAAATATCCACTATATGAATAATAAATACAAAGAACTACTCTAGATCTATTCTACGAATATATCTAGATACAAAACAACTAAGCAATTGTAAAGAATCAATTCTACCAATCTATCTATCAACCTCTAAGTTTTAGATAGACAAAGCTTATAAAACTAGAAGACCTATACGTGAATCTATAAACGTAAACTCTCGATTTTTTATGCTCTTGCTTCACGTATGACTTTCGTTGTCTTCTTCAATGCATGACCCTCGATATTTAATAGTGGTGAACGTCTATGTGAAAATGAGTGTCCTACATTAAGTTGTTGTGATTCTTGATTTGTTCTTATCCCAATCGACTTCTTCTTCCTTTAGGAAACTCTAAGTGAAGTACAATACTTCTTGTATTAGACTTGCAATGCTCCTCGGAAATGAAACCTGCAGGGGAAAGTGGTGGGTTAGACCCTTTAAAATCGGTCTGCCTAAGACAAACCGGTGCGACACGAATTAGTATGCAGTCGGACGTAGTAGTATGAGTTGATGTAGAGAGTAGTATATTAGTGGTAGTTGACTTACTTCAATAGTCTTAAATGCTTGAGTATTTATAGAGGAATCTCTGGAATACCAAGCCCCGACCATCAATGTCGGTTGGTCGGGTGCATCCCAAGTCGACACGTGTCCCCTGAGACAGGTAGCACGCCGTGATCCAGCAGGACCCCGAAAGTGTATCTTGTCGGCTACAAGGTAGTCAATAGGTTAATTGTCTTAGTTTGGTTCCAGTTATATTGGTCTTTAGTATTTTGACAATAGTCGAACCTGTTTGGGAAGGATCGATCCGACTAGTCAGATCGGTCATATTATGTTGATGATACTAACGCTCTCTGGTCGGCTTCATGGGAAAATCTGCAGATAATCGGCTGCCAAGATGAATAAAGGTGCTTACAACTTATTACCGTCCTGTTTATAATGCGTCATTGCAGCCCAGGCCGCAAAAGCGAATTAGAAAAGAAAAGACTCATTTGAAGTCCTGAACTATGACAAACTCGTGCAAACTCTACCAAGCTAAAATCATACTACTCATATGGACCTTTCTTGGCCCAATTCAAGATGGATTAATGTTTCGTTGGACTCATTATATAATAGCCTGAAATTCCTTTTGATCCCAATCGTAATGAGTCTAATCCGCCAAGGCCCATAATAGATTCGGTTCACCTGCTAATAATTCGTCAAAATATAAATAATACAAATGAAATAAATATATAATATATCTAGATTATGGAAATTAGGTTGGATCCTTATTACAGTTTATTCAGAAACGTGAAGAAGAAAGTGGAGGGGAAGATAAGTGTTGGTGCCAAGTAAAATAACATGGATGAAAAAAATGAGTAAGAGTTTCCTAATCATAATTAAATAGAGTTGAGAGATAGGTTAGTTGATGGCTGCTTTTATCATGATTAATTCATATGCAGTTAAATTCTAATTAGAATGATACATATCATGTTTTAGATAGTGGGACACTAATTGAGACATGAAAAATGAGATAGAATATCTGGACCCCCGACAGGTTGACGGACGTTAGAACTAAGTAGTGTGGAAAGATTACTACTATTTTTAGTAAAAAGAGATTAGGGGAACAAAATAACTACCAATTTTCTAGAAAACATTGAAAGGATGCCAATCAACAAAAAATTCAAGGAAAATATTAATTTTCCTCAATTTATTTTCTTTTCCTTGGAATTACTCAAATCATGTAGAGCCTCAAGGTAGTCTTTTCATTTCCAGGTAGTCTTTTCATTTCCATTAGTGCAATATATAATCCAATTTTTACTCATTAACTTAATAGACTTTCTATTTTTATTTTCTATATATACTTTATATCTTTTCTTAATTATATTTAATTACTACACAACTTAACTAATTAATTAATTAATTGTATACCATTTCTCTGAAACTGCACATAATACTTTCTATTATCAATTCATTTTGAAAGATTGATTTTTAAATAAATAGTAGTATTATTGAACGATATTTAATTAGCAATACTATGAGAATTCCCATGATGATTCTGGTCAATTCTTTTTCATCGTTTAAAGGAGCGTCTAAGTATAATATTTGTTTTTTGATATTTAAAAATATATATGCACCGTTGCACTATCACTATTATTTATATATATAATTAGTTTTAGTAATTTAAAAAATATTTTACATGTATACATTTTATTTCTTTTACCTTACCTGACCTGAAATTCTCGCTCCATCTCAACGCACCATCGTATCATATCATGTGAAATATCGAGTGTTCTTATGGGAGAACATGTCTCGACTAAGTAACAAAAGAAGAATTAGTCAGCCAAAATCAAACTCTTAAACAACAAAAACAAATCAATCACAGCCGTTGCCAGCTCAAATCTTTGTGAATCGACGGCTTAAACACCCACAGCCAGCAAACTCCACCCAAAATTCCATTCCCACCCCTGTTCACACAAACTCTCTCAAACCACACGTGGCGCAATCTCCTTCAATCCAGCTGAAACACACGGTAACCAACACCTCACCATCGTCACCTCTCAAACACCATTTTCGTCATTTCAGAAAAACCGAGTGGCAAAATGGACATCTGGCATTTCTACTGGTGGAGATAGTAATATAAATAATCACTGGTTCTCAGTTCCTCAAAATCTCTCGCGTTATTCTCAGGCCAGCTCCTTTATTTTCTTCTCCTCCCTTTTCAGAATCTGCCAGATCTATCTATCTTAGGTACGTGAAAAGGTTCGATTTCGTGCTTGTTCAATCTCTTGATGTATCAATTTCGTGATTTCGTGTTCGATTTTGTGGAATAAGGTTACCGATTGTTTGATTTTGCGTGTTTGTATCGTTTGCATTGATGTGTTCGCTCGTACGATTTGGATTGAATGGCGGTTTGAGCGTGGTGTTTTTGGTTCCAGATCTTCTGTTTTGGTGTGATCTGATCTGGTTTCGTGTAGAATTGGATAATTGCGATCTGATTAATCTGTTTCGATTGGAATTCAGAAATGATAATGTTCTTGGTATTGAATTGCTTTTGTTGTTTCAGAATTTTGTGTTCGATGTTTAGATTAGATCCACTTGATCTGGTTGAACGTTGATCAGAGAGAAGGTTTGTGAAGGTGTTTCAGTGACTTCAATCACTGCTTAGGAGTAGCTTCTGTGTTAATTTCGTAGTGCTGTGTTGTCATTTGATCTGTTTGTCGGACGTGTGATGCAATATTAGTTAGCTGTCGTGATGAAAATTCATCTATATATGCATGTGATGCATTCGGATATGCATGTGATATCATTGCGGTTAACTACTATTTTGTTTGTTTTCATAATGCGTATTGCTTCTTATATAATATGTATTGGATCATGTGTTGCACTTGAGCATGTTGCACTGACAATATGATGTAGTACAACTTTGAACAACATTTCATGGAGATCTATTGGATCATGAATTGGAGTTAATCATGTAAACGTATCATTGATACACCTGACTCTATGCTACATTGCATTGCAACATTAGTAATCATTTCAAGGAAATATATATGAATATAGTTGTTGTATCTGAGTGTAACACGTTTCTTATTTACTTTGAATTGCCTAATCAACATGCGTGTAGTTTGTCCTAGCTCATAAGGTTACTCTGATGATCCATAGGGTCAACAAGCGAGAAAGAAAATGGGGCTGACGTTCACCAAGCTTTTCAGCCGGCTTTTTGCCAAGAAGGAGATGCGTATTCTAATGGTTGGTCTCGATGCGGCTGGTAAGACCACAATCCTGTACAAGCTTAAGCTTGGAGAGATTGTCACTACCATCCCAACAATTGGTACGCAAAAATTTCCTAAATCTCGTGCTTGTCTATTCCTAGTCATGTGAGCAGAACTATTGTCTGTCATCAAATTTTAGCTAAACAGTATTTATAATCTGTAGGTTTCAATGTGGAGACTGTTGAGTACAAGAACATCAGCTTCACAGTTTGGGATGTCGGGGGTCAAGACAAGGTGTGAATTTTTCTGGAGATTATGTTCTGTTATTTGCTACACATTGTCTAAATGAGTAAAATGTATTGCCACATTGATGTATATATTTTTCATTGATTTCCTTTTGAATACTTTAGATAAAACCAGTTTCATTGAGAAGTCTTGCATGCATGCCATCATTAATAAATATTATTTTCATGGACAGATCCGTCCCTTGTGGAGGCATTACTTCCAGAACACCCAGGGTCTGATTTTCGTGGTGGATAGCAATGATAGGGACCGTGTTGTCGAGGCAAGGGATGAACTTCATAGAATGTTGAATGAGGTGATACTAACATTCTATCTTTATTTCATTGTGAATTAAGACCTGAAAACCATGTTATACCTAGGACGGATCATACTAAGTTTGTTGCTTCATGTCAAGTAATCTCCAAAAAGCACATTTATATTACTGTTGACTTTATCTGGGATAACTAGGTTAGATAGGAAGTGTAAATGTTCATTTCCCTGCTGTTTGGATTCTGCTAAGGTAATATCTTGCTCTTTAGCAAGTTAGCATAGCTAAATGCGTGTTTGTGAATGGTAATTAGATAATAGCATTATGGTTCTGTAATGTTCTCTCTAAAGTCTAAAGCTTAGGAACTTTCCAGAAGAACGGGGTGCCTAGCATCCCCTCAGCATACACTGTAACCCACTAGAATAGAATTTCACCCTCTTTTCTTGATCAACAACTTGAGGGGCAAGTGGTTAATTGCATACCCTTGTGTTTAGTAATGAAACTTCTGAACACCAGCATATAATTTCTGAATATATGAATCTTTGATGGATAATGCAAGCAGTTTTGATGCAAATATGTGCCGTGCTTAGTAGTAGAGTGGGTATGCTGGGCTAAGCAGATGGGACATGGGTTAGCATAATTGTCTTAACAAATAACTGTTCTGCTTGGCTGAAACTCTCCTCGTGCTGCATTAATCACTCCTGTTGCCCGAAGCTAGATACTATGTGCATCAGCTTTTCTTTCATGATCTAGTTCTTTCTTAGTAGAAACTCTAAATTGTCCTTTCCCTGAAACTTTTGATTGTGCATTTCAGGATGAGCTACGGGATGCAGTATTACTTGTATTTGCTAACAAGCAAGATCTTCCTAATGCAATGAACGCTGCTGAAATCACTGACAAGCTTGGTTTGCACTCACTCAGGCAGCGCCACTGGTAAAAAATTTATCTAGTGATAAAAAATCCTATACATTGTTAATATATGGCAGTTTCTTTTCCTTGACCTTGTGTATATTTGCTCTCCAGGTACATCCAGAGCACATGTGCTACCTCTGGTGAGGGGCTATATGAGGGCCTTGATTGGCTCTCTAACAACATCGCTAACAAGGTAAGTGATATAAATTCTTAATTGCATATTTCGTTACAATTATTCAATCCATACGAGAGTAAATGGGTTCATGCTGTAGCTATTCTAGGAAATAGGTTAAACTTTAGCATTGTAAAAGTGGGATTTTGCTCTGATTTCCTATATTATATTCTGGGAGAAGCTGAGAAGTTTTCTCCTATAAACAATATTTTTGCAAAATCTTAACTTGCTTGTTTGTTTCAGAACTGATTCCTTGCATATTTGCAGGCATGAGGCTTGTGATGTTGTTTGCTCGCCTTGATGTTGGTGGAAGAAGCCTGGTTTCTATCAAGTCTTATACTACTAGTATGTGTGGCTATATTTTACTTTCTGATGTGTTTTTGTATTTGTTTAGGACCTTTCATATTGTTGTATAACAATACAATGGGTTGTTGCATATACTTGCAAACATTTGTTTAGTTTTTTTACGTAATACTCTTGAGTCCATTAATGAAGACTAGTTTGGATTTACATCTAGTCTGCTCTTGCATTTTTCCTTCCCAACTTTATTCAAATGTAAGCTGCAGCCTGGAATTTATCCTTTTCTTTTGGTTCTTATTATGCACAAAAATTAGAACCCTGGTGTTGGAGAAGAGATCACTGGTCCAAAGGCGTTAAAGGTTTTTTTTCTTTATTTTTGTTTGACGCCAAAGACGTTAATGTTATTATTATGAATTGATATTACTTGAACCCATACCGAAATTAGTTGCAATCTGCAAACGTGTTGTAGTCTTGTAGACGACTAGGTTCGTAGAGAATAATGGGAAGAGAGGTGTTTTTGCTGACTAGTATTTGAATTTAGTATATTTCTAACGTTGATGTATATATTCGGACAATATATATATGCGATGCCTTTGGTATATCGTTTATGCCATGGCCCTACCTTCCCTACAATATTCAGCGAAATGTAAATTTATACTAGTACTGGATGGTTAATATTCTCATGAAGTGAATTTTGAGTCTTTGGTGTTTCCTCCATTTTCGAAATAGTAAAACTTCACTATTAGTATAATAAAGCACATGCACAACGGTACATGCCCAATTAAAGTTACACATGTGACATTTTCACACAATAATTACCTAGAAATTACATTTCTATAAGCTTATAAATATTGTAAATTCTTTCAAATAAAATTTCATGAAACTAAAGGAACTAATTATAAATATGAATATATTTATGTCATTTCAATGTATATCACCGTAATTTAATTAAAAATTCTAATATTTGTAGTTATAAAGGTATTGGTTTTCATTTCTTTTTAATCTTTTTATAAAAATTGTTAGTGCGAGACCGTATTCCTTTTTAATATTAATGGACTTTTGAAATTTTAACTTTTCATTTTGGCACAATATATTTTATTACCAAATAGGCAAATAGCAATTCTTCATGTGCATATACATATAGATATTTTATCTTTGGTCCGTGCATCTACATTATTTTTCAGTTGAACATCGGAGTGACACTCCCAACAGCGGTCCACTCCACCGCGAGTACTGCCCTAAAGAGGATTTATGCTCAAATTAATGACTTGGTTAGTTACTAGCTACTTTCTCCCTATATATTGATATAAACAAAGTATATCTCGTTGCAAAATAAAAGTTTAAGACGTTCAGTATGACAAAATCCAAGTAAGACTCTATTTCCGAAATAGTAGGTAGGTCGGAATTTAATACTTTAATAATTATCATAATTCAACTATGTGTAATGACTACACTCTTATTCAGTAAACTGTGAAGAGTATATTCAGTACACTCTAAGTTTCGATATAAACTTATATAAATCAGAAAGACATCGGAAATAAACTGAAAGAAGATATAAGTTTCTAGCAGGTTATTTATGTCGATAACCCACCGAGATTCAAAGCGAATGTATCCACTATATGAATGATCATATAATGAATACAACTAGATGAAAAACAACCAAGTAGATGTAAGAAATGAACCGTACTAATCTAGCTCTTAATCGCTGTACTAACAATTAGATAAAATTTGGTAAAGGTTGATGACAAAATACGTGCAACAACACACAACTATGCTATGGGAATGACTTGCTTGAAACACGTAGTTTTGTCTTCAATTTAGATGCCCTTTATATAGATTCTTGAAGCCGATTTCATAAAGGTAGAATCCTACATTGACTTGTGTTATGATTCTTGTCGATCTTTGTCTTCTCTTGTAAATCTCTCCTTATCCTGTTAACCTTCGATCTTTTACTCCTAGTAGCCTTCGACTTGTGCCTTCATTAGAATATTGAATCCTTTTATGTTTCGATCACCTGCACAGAGTAAACATACACTACTATGGAACTTGTTATGTTAGTCGAATAAATGTAATAACTATATCAGTACTAATTGAAGTCAAGCTCGACTAGGACTTAGAGTGTGAGTTATATATCTAGTGTAGTCAATACACCAGTTATGGTGTACTAAGTACACTGGGCAGTAAATCCTGAAGTGTAGCTAGTACACTCACAGAAAAACTCCCACTTACATTCTCCCCTTTGGTTTTTGCCTTTCTTCACATCACAAACTTGTCAAAACAAATGCAAGATAAAATGCTCCCCCTTAATAAAGTAGATCATAGCACAGTTCGACACAAAACATAACAGTTAGAATCCTAAAGTTATTACAGACCGAAGTACCACCGAAAACAACACTCCCTGTCAAATAGTTCAAAACAAAACAAAAACGGAAAAATCAGTAGGGTATACTCAGTTCACCCTAAACAACCCGTTCCTCTTCTTGATCTGCTTGTCCTTCATCCTATTCTTCTCCCTGCACTTGTTGATTCACCCCCTTGATGTGTTCTCATTATTATGCAATTGAGAAATTATTTTAATTGTGTTCTCATTATTATGCTCTATCTCCTTCACACACATATATATTTCAAATGCAATGTCGAATTGGTTGGATTATGCATTTCTCACATTTTAGATTATGCATTTCTCATATTTTAGTTTTTGTATATTTGTACACTTTGATCGACATGTTAATATACAATTTATTGTATTTTATTTTCATATATGTCGTTGAAATATCAGCGAATCATTAACTAGTAAAAATGTAAGGCATTTTAAAATGACAAAAATTTGATAATTGTTTTTGGACCGGGGATAAATGCATGGTAATGTTTGACAACCTATACAAATGAGTCAATGACCCTTTCTTCCTAATAAATATATTAAGTAAAGTCAAGTACCTTCAAATTGAACCTTACAATTTATTTTCTCCAGCAGGCTTTCCCATATGATACAAATGAAACTAATAATAAACTAATCTTACATATTTACATAAACATGCAAATCCAATGTATTATAATTTGGGATAAATTAAAAAACAATATATATTGGAATCAAAAACAATAGAGATTGAATTCAAACAAAAATCTTGTACTATTGTAATAGATGCAAAGCTGAATAAATCAGTGATTTTTGTTGTTATCATTGTCACATCTTTTATAGGTATATGTGAAGTTGGACCGCATAGAACACCTAGAACTCCACAACATCGTGCTCCAGTTATGTTCATAAATACTTTTTATTACAAAAATCTTGATTTGATTTATTAGAAAAGATCGAAAACATATACGTTAAAAGGGATTAATTTTCTATTTAATATATAAAAGTCAATGTAAAATTAAATTTATAATTGATACTAATGCAGCCATTGCCATTTGACTGGAGTGTGGCAAGCCCAAATGCAAATGCGAGAAGAATTATAAATTTTATGAAATGTGTTTGCGATCATGGCCATGTGAGCCAGGAGAAGTGCAAACTCGTACATCCTGGAGGAGATTGCCATAATAGCACCAATCTGATATGGACAATTTCGTATGTGATCAACCTTGTCTATCATGATCACAAATACTGTCCAGCTGAACTTGCGGAAAGAACTGACAAAAATCCATGTAAGTAAACTATATTGCAGGTTGTGATAATACATATTTCAATCTCAATAGGATATGATTTATCAATCACTTTGCTTTATGGTTAATTGTAGCTACGGAGACGTGCAAGTTTGTACCAGTGAATTTTCATCATCATGCACTTGCTCAATCTCCACCTTTTACTATTTGTGAGAATCATGTCAATAATCATGTATTATGAAGTCTAAATAATTTCCGGATGCTGGTTGATGTGCTTTAGTATTTATAAAGTTGTTTCATAAAGTTTAAGTAATAATACATGAAATGGGTTCTTGCTATTATATAAATAGAATGTGAGAGTATGCTACTCGTGTTGTTTGTGGCATTTAATTGGAAACATTATAAAGTGTGTGTGGAGGTAAGTTTAATCGTTATCTCAGATAATAACCTGTATTCTTTTTCAGTTACATTAGGATTTTGGTAATTGTAAATTGGAAAAATACGATCTCCGACTGCCACTTCATCAAAATTGCCGAAAAGTTGATCGGAGTATATAAATTGGATGGGTGGTTGCAATAGTGTACCAAAATTGATCAGTCTCACTCTAGTGTATCAAATGTAGCAGTATATCACTCTAGTGTACCTAAAAATGAAATTCGAATAAAATTTATCCGTTGTTAGGTCTTTAACAACGTTCGTTTTCACAACGGACGTTGTTATTCGTCACTAAACTGTTGCTAGACGGTTTAACGACGAATGACTGGGACTCTAATAACGAATAACATCGTTGTTAGAGTTTCAATATTTTATATTGATTGTGTTGAAATGTAGAAGGATTCAACTTTTATTAATGATGAATTGATTATGTTGAAATGTACAAGGATTGATATTTGATCGGATTAGACAAACTGAGTTTTTCCTTCAAAAATAATTATATCTCCCCATAAAGCTATTTATAAACAATATCGTTCGTCTAAAGTGTTTGGACTCAATTGTTATTTAGTCGGATGGATCATTACATCTAATAATTATTAGCTAATTATAAATTATCATTCTAACACATATAATTTTTCAGTCACTTATCGACTAATTTTTCTACCCGTACTCATATTATATTATGTTGTACTTGTATATAATATGGTGAAAATCAGACAATCAACTTGAGTTGTTTGTCATACTGTTGAGCTGTTTGTCATACTGTTGAGCGGACATATCCCACTCAAATCGAACCTTTTATAAAAAATTCAATTTAAATTGAAAAATATTATTTAAATTCTATCCCGATCAATTTTTTAGACATTATCAATTTACCGTACGTGTGAATCAATAAGTTGTGAGTATTAATTATATTATTAATTAAGTCACACAGACATATATAACAAGTTGCATGTAATATTTTGAACGTACTAAATTGTTTGTCATGTCCTTCTCAGTTGTCTCTGATGTGATGAGAGTTAACTTATGTAAGATCTATTAAAAATGTGAACTTTCTAAAATCACATTGATCGATCTATCACTGATTACTCATCAAAGTAGCTGCCCATGCAAATATCCCCCGAGGTAAAAGAACCCAATGATTGGCATTGAAAAATTATATAGACGGTTTAGTATAACATCTGAGGTTCAGTCAACTGCGTTTTTAAATTAAAAAATTACATAAAAGTTCATTTCAAATTCAGTCAAATTCAACTCCAGTTCTATACTAACAACTTTCTATAACAACTTTCTAAACATGATCAAACTCATCTTGGTAGATCTATTCAAACAATCAGATGTGATAATGGAAGAGAGTTTGTTATGCATGACTTGTATAATTCTAACATTTACACTTAAGTTATATTTGAGTTACAATCAGATTTCCACACTTTATTATACGACCTTAATTATACATACAATAACTCATATTGCGTATTGTATATTGTAACATATAAATATAATGCACACAATACAACTAAAGCATTATAATGATTCACTAATTCCTGGCAGTCAGTGAGGAGCACCTTCTTAACTATAAATTTACTAATGTTGCTTAAAATATAGAACCGCAGCTATCCTACCGTACATGCGATATATAAAATTAACACCAAAACTTAATTATTTAATTCACGGGTCATTATTATTCTTCAAATGCAGCTAACCTACATGCATGATTAGTGTTTCAACATCACAGTTAATTACTACACTACTACAGTACATTAACTCATTAAGTATCATATGTCAACACTAACTTTACAGTGTTTTTTATTATCCTAATTTTTAATTAATTCCAGAAGGCAATTCATGATATGTTTCAACCAATGCAAGGTGATAATTTGACGGACAGAAATAGCGATGACACAACGACAAACATAATTGAAGAGATGTGTGGTGATAAATAAGTTTGAGGACCTAATTATTGGGGTGGTTGATAATTTGTCTTCATGGTAATAATTTTATGTCTGCATGCAATTAAGGTTAATTATATGATATTTACGTCACATTATCATGGAGGTAAAAATTTCACAATCTAGGTACGTTATGTACTCAATTTAGAAAGGATGAGGAATAAAATTCTTCGAAATTTAAAGTATTATTTCTAATGGGCAAATCTTATTAATGAGTCCGCTCTATGTTGAAGCGTGTGGTTTGATACGAGGAACGATAAATTCAAGACTCGTTAATTTAAAAGAATATTGAGAATTAACTTCAAATTCGTTGACTCAATATAATATCGAAAAATAATAGATTAAGATTCATTGATTAAAAAAGTAATAAAAATTTACAGATTTGGAGGAAAGTCTTTGTTTTTTTCATATAATATTTCAAAACTTATATGACAAAACAATGAAGAAATATTTAAATAGTAAAACTAACCCAAATTGCTACTAGAATATGTAAATAACAAAAAAAAATAATCCTAACAAATAGAAAAAATAAAACTTTGTCCCTTAACATTCTACATCTAATTTAATATTCATTTCACATCACTGTAGTTAAAACTTCTTATGTCTTAAAGACTTAGATTATGTTCTCTTCAACTGAAACTTATTGAACTAACTGAAATATAGTATATATAAAATATAATTAAACAGAGCTGGACTGAATGAATTTTAAGTTGAAGGTAACCGAGCCTTGGTCCCATAAATCATAATACTGTAATTATTTCTTGAAACCTTTATTCCAATTTTTACCACCAATGTTAATGAATAGAAGAGAGTAAGCAAAGTAATTAGAAGGATTTTATATTAAGAAGAAAAAAAAGAACTCCAACCGTGAACCGACTATGAGTTTTAACTCCAAGAGAGTGACGTCCACTCCCACATTTGATACTCGAGAAAAAGAAAAAAATTAAATAAAGCTAAACCGACGATCTGCATTAGACTAGGAATACTCAATTATAATTTAGTCCCCCAATATAATAATATTAAGGGAAACGAAGCATGGGATAAATTTATTGATTGATAATGACCATTATTACCTTTCCAATTAGAGGAGTGTTTTCATACACTTAATTAGTATTGCAAGTGATCTAATCAACGTTCATTATTAGCTAGAAACGCAACATGTTTGGATTACATAAAATTTCTTAAACACCCGAAGTGTATTGATATATGTTCAAACATAAAATGAGTATGATCGATTTGATTGTCTAAGTTATTTTATGTTTGAACACAAAATATCTTGAGGTGGGATTTGATTGTAGGGACGAACCTTTGTGGCTTTGTCTAGATTTTAGTGTGGTGATTACTCGTGTTTTGGCCTTTGACTCTCGGGGATATTTGGTTCGGTGGGAATTGTGGAACATCATCATTTTTATACTTTGTGTGTACGTAGATGGATCTCCTTCACTTTGGTCCTGATTTTGGATTAATTGTGATTGTTTCCCCTAACTATTAGCTTGACTTTGATTAAGACGTACTAGACGAGAGGGGAGATCAGGATTACCATTGAGCTGATGTCTTTGCCTTTTGTGTTACTGGTCGGTAGCCATTGTGGATCACTTCTTACCATACTTTGTGTGTGGTGGGAGTATTCCCTCTACTTTGGTCGTGATTTGGGTCCATTGCGGCCAATCCCCCTAACTCTCGGCTTGACTTTGTGTTGAGACATACTAGATGACAGGGGGGCCACGATTACTACGTAGTATGGCACTTGGGGTTTGAGAGGGTAAAGGTGATTTTTGGTATGCCAAGTTGATGGTCACTATGGTTAAGGCTTTGGGAGTTCGGGATGTTAATGATTCCCCTTGATTTTGCTCCTCGTATTGATCTTGGTTGGAATTTAGATCCGGGTTGAGAAGCCGTGGATTTTGGAGTAAGGACATTAGCCTCGTTGGATCCTCTTAGTTGTTAGCGGTGTGGAGTTTGAGTTACTTTGATATTGTATAGAGTTGTGGTTGAGAGTGCTCATATAATTTGAGACTTGAATCTCTGAGTACTTTTTATGTTCTTTAAACTCTTATCGTTATTTAATAAACTTTTTTACAATCAAAAAAAAAAAGCATGAGTGATGGTCCTAATAATTACTATTCCATACACATTTCAAAGAAAGCTATTTCACTATTCTACTATGAATTGCGTTCTACTTGGAGTATAAATTACTTTTAATATATAATAATAAATAATTAATAAAATAATATAATACAAAGTCAATCATTAAATTTTTATTATATAATTTTATTGAAATTATCTATTATCATATTTTAAAATTAATTTGTAATCAAAATTGAATACAATTGATCGTTCAAAATTAAAATTGAAAGATTTCTCTAGAATGGAGCTAAGTATATACATTTGTTTCAACGACAAAGACTATAACACCACTTTACCCCTAAAATCCACCTTATGGTCCTACCAGAATCAAACCTTGCACCTCCTTTCCCCTCTCAATCTCTATTCCACTGCACCACCTTATACCTTCAGATGTAGGTGATGATAACGTATGCAGTGTATCAAACATACGTTATCTTTGCAAACTATATGTATACTGTCGAAACTCGAGAGTAATCCTCGTGAAATCAAATACACCTAATGTTTCTAAAAAAATGCAAAAATTAAATTACAATAGTATTAAATTTGATGAGTATGTCTTAAGAGGTGAAATCACATGAAACATATATAATTTTGTTCTCATACTCGAGAGAAATATGACTTTTATTACAATAACAAAAAGGCTGGGATATTCTCGTTCCTGATTCCAATGGTATAAATTGATTCAGTAGTAGTGTAGGGGAAAAAGAAAAGAAATACTGTATCATCTTTGAAATAAAATTAACCTAATTATATATATTTCCCCAAGTTTACATTTGAATTTAATTTAGGCTACATTTCACATGAATTTCAGTCCTATATAAAGAGACCATATGATCACATTTGAAATTCAGGAACTGAGGCAAATAAGACTTGCCACCTTAATTCCCAATATATAAATTAACACTTGCCAATTTCACTTTCCAAAACACTCCACTAAAGTCTAAACTAATCACAAATGGCACCAACGGAAATACCCCATGGCGCCATCACCATGGCTACAAAAATCGCGAAAATCCATCCGTGCCACCCGAACAAGGCCTACGTAACATTCCTGGCTGGCACTGGCGACTATGTTAAAGGAGTCGTTGGTTTGGCTAAGGGTTTACGGAATGTCAAGAGCGCGTACCCTCTAGTGGTCGCAATCTTGCCTGACGTACCCGAGGAACACCGGGAAATATTGAGGTCGCAAGGGTGCATCGTTAAGGAGATTGATCCAATATATCCACCGGAGAACCAGGTTGAGTTCGCCATGGCTTATTATGTCATCAATTATTCCAAGCTTCGCATATGGAATGTAAGTACTACTACTACCATCATTTAACGTACTTTTCGTACTTACGAATTTATACGTTCATGACATTTTCCAAATATGTCTTATAATTTTACTAAGCACTAGAAGTTCACCAAAGTCTAAGTAACTGATTGGGAAGCGACTAAACTAAAAATGCCCATTCAAATAGCCTGTTTTGTTTTCTACACAAAACAGACTATTTGAATGGACATTTCTCAATTCAAATCGATTTCCAATCAGTCCCTTATTGTTATACATTATTGCTGTTGTTTTACTCATTGTCGGTTCAATTGGAAAATGTCATTCAAATAGACTGTTTTGTATACAAAACAGACTATTTAAATGGATATTTTTCAATTCAAATCGATTCTCAATTAGTACCTTAAATTAAAGTTGGCTATTCATTTTCATTTGTTTGTTATACATAATTGTTTTTGTTTTATTCGTTGTCGGTTAAATGCTCAAAAGGTCAGAACAAATGGTCAATACTCAATAGTCACTTCCCAAAAGGTAGCAATTCAGTGTACATGCAAAGTGCTCAATAAATTGTTACCAAAAGTCATAACGTTGCGACCTCGTCAAAGAGGTCCACAAATGAACTTATTATGGAACTACTAAGAATATCTTTATCAGAATTATGGTATTTCCTGCCACATTTTTACCCAAAAATCCCAAACAAAACATCATCTTTTATGCATTGAGAATATTCCACTCAATTAATATAAAAAAAATAAAAATAAAACTATTGCACAGGTAAACCCGGATAAAACTTACAATTTCTTTTTGTTTCTCCTTAATCATTATAAATGTACATCCAAAATTTTACACATAATTTCACGAGAAACGGTTCCTAAATAACTTACTTATATTTTTATAAAAATCATTTATGCCATTAATTATATTGTTTATGTTATCAATGAAATCCATTTCCTTTTGTAATATATATGAAAAAATACATATGCATTTTGCTTAATAATATTAATGGTTATGTGAGTATCGTCAAAATAAATTATTAAGAATCCGTCTCTAAAAAACTTGCTAAAATGTTATGTATAATATATATAATTAATTTAATAAAGACATTCATGTATTTAAATGTACATAATAGGAAAAAATTAAAACAAAGTATTGTTTATATTTTCTTCGTGGGATTCTAAGGTTCTGTCACTTTCTAATAATTGGTAACACCACCAACAACTTGCGACAGACGGTCCATGTATAGTTTGATTTGTACGAGAATTTTGTGTATGTAGAATAAGTAATCAAGAGAGGTACTGCAATAATCTAGTTCGTAAAGTTGAGACCTCAATCACTTTTATTGAGATGGATATTGCTGTTTTTTTGGCTTCCAAACACACTCTTTTTAAAACACTTCAAACTAGTGCAAATACGAATTTAGGGGGTGAATATTCCACTATGTCCTATCCGAAATGATAAAATGTATTGCTATTGGTTCGATTTATACTTGTTTTCTCTTTACAAACCGAAGGCTCACACAAGCTCTTGCATATTCTTAATTTGGCAGGGTCAGAAAAATAAACCTTACCCTCTAAGTCCTCAACTATAATTTTTTTGTCAAATATTACAGTTAAACTTAGGCTGAGATATGTGCGGAGCACCCTAGTCCAATAAATTAACTAATCAGATTAAAGCCTGACCGTTAGCTTAAGTCTTTGTTAAAGACTAAAGAGTGTCGGTTTCAAAAGTATTATTAGTGTTTTGAGTAAAGTTAATAAAACAATGAATGATATACATATTATTACCTTGTCAACTTGTATAACTAGCTAGACAAGAAACAGCAATAGTGCAGTGACATTTTTGTTCCTGTACATCAGTTGAAAGCAACTGTAATTTGGGCGGATGAAATCCAACCAAAGGCTCCTTTCATTAGTTAGGTAAGTATAATCATGATTAGAAAAGATATCATTTTTGGTGAAAAGTATGAGTGGAAAATTAAAAATAAAACTAATCTTCTGCATTATTACACTAAATGCCCTGTTTCACTCCAACCAGCAGAAGATATTATTAGTATGAGTACTATAGATTTTTGGCGTACATGCTAAATTAAACTTGTCTGAAACATTAACAGCATCAATCATTAAGAATTATGCAAAATATGAAACTCAAACGTAGTATTGTTATGCAGGTTGAGTTTTAACCAGGAATCGACTTGAGTCGTAAATTAAATTCCAACTTGTACGATAAGATAATTCAGTCGAGCTATGTTTTATAATCATTCAGATCGAATTGTTATGACTTTGCCTGTTTATCCAACAAGCCGATCTAAACTCAACTATGGATTGACACACTCGCTCAACTGGTTTAACAATACTACTCAGTATTCTTGCTAAGGCACTTTGAGATATAACACACTAGTGATTTCACACAACACAAGGTTTACCATAATCTATGTTCTCTAAAATTGCAGTTTGTGGAGTACAGCAAGATGGTATACCTTGATGCAGACATACAAGTGTATGACAACATTGACCATCTTCTGGACAGCCCAAATGGCTACTTCTATGCTGTAATGGACTGTTTTTGTGAGAAGACATGGAGCCACTCACCTCAGTACTCTATTGGCTACTGCCAGCAGTGCCCTAAGAAGATCACCTGGCCTAAGCACATGGGATCCCCTCCTCCCTTGTACTTCAATGCTGGAATGTTCGTTTACGAGCCGAGCAACGTCACCTACAACAACCTTCTCGAGACCTTGCGTATCACCACGCCTACACCATTTGCTGAGCAGGTATATACATGTTTGCACTGTTAACATTTAAATGATTGAAACCGCGTGTTTTATAGTTATACTTATTACAAACATAGTTGTCTCCAATTCCGAGCTCTAAATTACTTTATGTCAACGTACTATAAATCCTGGGTTTGCCCCTGAATGTGACACAGACTGAGACATGGCTTTAGTTGTAATGCCCTGAGGCCTAAACTCTTAACTGTTTTCGTATTAAAATGGAACAGGATTTCTTGAACATGTTCTTCAACCCAATCTACAAGCCGATTCCTCTAGCCTACAACCTTGTTCTGGCAATGTTATGGCGCCATCCAGAGAACGTTGAGCTTGACCAAGTCAAAGTTGTTCACTACTGCGCTGCTGTAAGTTCATTCACACTTGCTCAAAAAATATTCTCAATAAATTGTGACATATCATTAATCATTTTTGTCGGAAATCAGGGTTCGAAACCATGGAGGTACACTGGTCAGGAAGCTAACATGCAAAGAGAAGACATCAAAATGCTTGTGAAGAAATGGTGGGATGTTTATGATGACGCATCGCTTGATTATAAGCCGGAGGTAATAGGGGATGAACCGTTCGCTAAGGCATTGATATTGGCTTCTCTGCCTGAGGCTGCTGTTGCATATGTTCCTGCCCCTTCTGCAGCTTGAAATGAGTCATGAAGCAAAGCATTGATCTACTATCCTATCTGTAGAATATTTGTGGTTTAAGTTTCAGTTTGGTTTGTTGTGATTTCTTCACTTTATGTCATTTGATCTGATGTATATATCTGCAGTGGTTGCATTTGAACTACATTTGTTTGAGTGAGATATTTTGATTTTACTTATTAAACTTCTCTTTATTTTTATTGTAAGCGCATTCAATTGAAGTATTTTATGGGTTTAAACTACCTAAAATGAACAAAATGTATTCCAATGGGATTTTGTGTCTACTAATTAATGACTAAGAAGCCAATTTCTTACCAAAAATTGAATGACTTACCATTAAAAGCTTTTCCAAATGGCAAAACGAGCCAAAAATGATGAAACAATGGTCCTTAGTAAAAGCCCAAATGACAGAGCGAGCCATCAAATATGGCTAATTCGAGGCTTGTTAATGTGGCCCAAAAAGTCTTCGTCATCCTTAATTAGGGGGGGTTAAATGCAAAATACCTAATTATTATAAAAATTATTCTAAATGTGCACAAAACCTCCACGTATTAATAAATTAGTACCAAATCTCCTCAAGTTATTAAAAACTGTGTCCGAAACCCCACTGAGTTATTAAAATATGTGCGTTAAAATTCATTGATCTTTTTTTTTCCTGTTGCTCGTGTTAGGTGCGACAATGGATGTTCTTTTAATTTTTCTTACTCGAAATTATCTTTTGACTTCACTTTTCTCCGTGTACATGACTAATAATAAATTGGTATATTTTGTTTAGATGGAGTGTCAATTTTAATTAGTGTTATTTATGATTATTATTTATATTTTAATAGTTCAGATTTAAGCATTCTAATGTTTTCAAAATTTTAGACTATCGAGTCAAACTGCACGCCATAGAAATTCATTATATATATTTAGTATTTATGTAAAAGGGTATTGCAATGACTTTATAAGAATTTCATAAGATATTTTACATATTTTTAATAATTATGATAATTTTATTTACTTTTTGCATTGATTTGAGATATCAAAAATAAAAATTTATAGTCGCATCTAATGAGTTTGTATCTCACACTTTATAAAATGAAGGATGGGGTGTTTCGTGCACATTTTTTAATAACTCAAGAGGAATTGGTACTAATTCGTTAACTCATGGGAGTTTTGTGCACACTTTATTAATTCGTCAAAGCGTTTGTAGTCGAGTGGTAAGCTGAGACACCCAGTAACCATGATGTCACGGGTTCGATTCCCCAAAATGGGTGATTATATTCTCTAAATAGAGATTGATGGTGATTTGCATCTAGAATCGATTGATAAATTCGTCTTGTTCAACAATTGTAATTGTAATGCTATATTTCATGTTAATTAATAAAAAAAGAATAGTATCGTCGCATTGTACTAACAATATTACATCCATATTAATCATTAGATCAAATCTAGATTCAATCTCATCCGTTGAATAATTATTAATGCGATGAGGTATCGTACTGTCGCATAATAACGTAGTGCGACGTCGTAATATAATAAAATATACATCTTTTTTATTAAATATTGTTTAAGTATTTTAAATCAATTATTTAAATTAATAATTAAAATGATTTTCTAGCCTCCTCCACTTACCGGTATCCGGCGACCACCCTCCTCCACTGATCGGAATTCGGCGACCACCTCAGGCACACCGAATTCCGGCGACCACCTCAAATCCTCAAGCACACCGGAATCCAGCAACCACTCCAAGCACACTGGAATCTCGCAACCATCTCAAGCACCACCGAAATTCAACAATCACCGAAATAGACATCTACTATAAGATATATATTGACGAGTTTAGATGACCATGACCGAATCTGCAAAATAGTAAAATAGTTGAATTTTTTTGTGAAATTAACTGTTTCTTTTTGAAAAAAAACCTTTGTAAAATGAAAAGAAAGGATCAATATCGAATAGGAGTAGAATTTTGACGACACGTTTGATGAAGTAATGGTTTTCTAGAAGAACGATGCAAAAAATATCTTCCTGTGTGAATTGAAGCAAGGAAATGTATTTTCGCTTTCGTACGTGTTTTATCATCTTACGCGACACCTAATTCTTTTTAAATGTATATGCTTTTGACTTTCGTGGATTGCTAAACAAATTCTCAGATTCCAGTATTACGACTTTGAGTAAACTAAGATAATTAATTGCTACTTATTAGTTATTATAATACCACCTTCAACTTGTCATTATCAAAACTCAGTAGTCTGAGTTTCAATTGAGTCTATCTTGTTGTCGTATAATTTAAATTTAATTATTAAATTTGCATCTAATAACATGAATAACAAATACACATATTTCTTCAGTTGAGGTTCCCTATCAATTTTAGTAGAAGAGAGGCAATGACGTAATCAATTTTGCTATGATCATAATTGATAAAAGCCCCGAACAATCTCTCGTATAGGTCGACCTCTACACCCTCATCCGTATTCAGATGTGATGAATTGCGTATTCTCTCTGTAAATTTGAAAAGAACAGTTTCAATGTATTTATATGCAACGGAGATGTTATAGCACATGATACGATATGTTCATTAACTTCAACATTTTATTGATATGCTTAAACAATGCATTTGCGAACTGACAACTTATTTGAATTTCCAGCATGAAGCTTCACCTCATTTTGAAATTGAAGCTTCCTTTCAAGAATCAAATGGATGCATAAAGCTGTGCATTATTCTCACAAAATTCCAGAAATGAACAACTACAAACTGCATGATTTCAAAAAAGGTAGGGAGTATTCTAATGTACAAAGTAGAATCATACAACTAAGGCATAAACCAAAAGCTTATATCCAAATCTCCAATAGAGCAACAAAACAATGTCTATACAATTATTTTTATAATAACAAGTAACAACTCTGATTGAGAGAGATAAAAACTTTTTTTGATTCATCATGTTTCCCTTTTTAACATAATTGTTGAACAAGAAAGCTAGCTTGCTCCTACTCTAGAGAAAACTTAAAAAGAACCATTAAACATATTCTTTTGTACACTTAATTACCAATAAACTAATTAAAGAATAATTCCATTTCCACCTCAATAGGGATGCACATTTTTAGTCAATCCACCATTCATATTAGTGAAAAAGCCCATCAACTCCGGTCGGTACGGCAAATACGACCGGCGCCGGTCCGCCTTCGCCTTGCTCTTCAAGTACACTTCGTGCGGCGACAAAACCGGTTTCTTAACCTTCTTACTCGTTTTCTTCGCCTTAACAGTCGACACCTCCACTCTCTGTGGCGCCGCCTTCACCTCGGGCTGAGGCGCGTGGGGCGCGTCGTTGAGGAAAACGAACGTGTCCCTACCATCACTATTACTCCGGCCCATCAACTCCTTAAACCGCCAGATCTTAGAAAACCCGGTCGAGTTGCTCTTCTTGCAAGCAGCCGACACTTCAACCGCTTTCCGGTCCGACCACTCGCAACACGGCCCGTTTATGTCGTCATTTCCACACCCGGATGACGTCATCCCTTGCTCGATTTCGACAAACACGTTTCTGACCGGTGGATTGATCGGCAAATCTTCTTCTCCCGTGAAATCTCGGCTAAAGAAGGGGAAAATTGGCTTGATCTGCCCGTTAACAAACGCATCTTCAGCTGCTATTAGCGACGAATTTGAATCTCCACACATAAACGAAAATTCACCTTCTTCTTGTTCTTCATCATCACTGTCGGTCAAATCTTCAATTTCTTCCTTGTCTAGATCAGTGAGCTCAGACCCAGTTCCAAGATTCAATTTTTCGGACAATTCCTCGCTTAATTCGGCATCAGTGAGCTCAAGATTCAATTTTTGGGACAATTCTTGGCTCAATTCGGCTTCTAAAGCAGTAACTCGATCTTCAACATTCATCTCCATATCTGAAATTTGTGTACTTTTTTTTTAATTTGACACTAGATTTTGGTGAGGATTCGGGAATTGGTTGATTCTGGTGAGGAGAAGAGATTTAATAGATGAGAGGAAGAGTGATGAATTGAAAGTAGGAAAGGGAATTATATATGGGTTAGGTGGTTGGTCCAAGGTAAGAAATGTTTGGTTCTGTTCTTTCTCTTCACATTCCCTTGTAATATCATTCATTACTCAACAAGTTGTCTTTTTTGAACCTACAAACTGTTAAACAATTTACTTCATCGCTACTTGTCAGCATGTGCTTAATTGTGTGTCTTACTTAATTGTATCCACTATACTCCAAGTTTTGTCTAATTGTACATCACCCCTCTCACTGAGAATCTATAGAGAAATGAAATGATGTACTACACTTTTGTGGTGTAAATTGTAATGTAACAATTCAAATGTCAATGCCGCAAATATTTATCTGGGCGGGATTACTTGGAATTGCATACTGTAAATAACGGATGGTTGGCCATGATACTTTACCAGATTGATTAACAAGTTTGATAAGGATGTAGAACTGTTAGTTATTACTATTTCACAATCAATACTGATTTATTACGAGAATGTTATTGTATCTGTAAGTATACCAACTCTCGACGTCTCACATGATATATGACGAATATAGGATGACGACTTAAGCATGGAGTAGATAGAATCATAACAATAATATTTATGTGACTCAATCCATGTTGCTAGATCGAAAGAGCCATACACAATGTACAAGCGGATAAGTCGTGACAGATGCACAAAGAAAACACACAATGCGACACGATTAAAAAAGTAAATAAGGATTATCAACTCCTCAACTTCACTGTAGCAGAGAACTCCATACTAAAGAGCTAGAGTTCTCTTCTTATGGACAATTTCTTTTATACCTAATCAATAATTTAGTTGAAATGTTTAAAGTTAAAAATCAATATTTCAACTTTGTGAGATGTATGTATGTATAATTTTGAGATAGTGGATATAAATTGAATTTTTTAAATCCGAAAGGAGAGACGTGTAAATATGCACTCTAGGGGAAAGTATGGCAATTATACAACAAAATCGCCTTTAAAGACTTTGGAAGAAAGTTGATAGGAAATGAGGAGGCATAAGAAGACGAAAAGATGATTGCGCGTTCACGTTTTGTTGCCAATTTCCGTAATTGAATTAATATCTTTTAAATTTATTACTCTACTCAACTTTTGTGTGGGCTGCACTCTGCAAACGAGTAATTGCAACGAAGCTTCTCTTTTTCTTTTTTCCTTGCGCCGAATGACATACATACATTTATTCTAGAACCATATCCCTTTGTTGACCCTTTTATTTTTCTTCTTCTGTTTTATTCTACGTCCATCTAGAGAGAATGGGCGTGACTTTTATAAATATTCCAAATTTGGAAAGAGTTTAAGGTGCGGTTTGGAAAATCATTTAAATCGATCTATTTGGCTCGATGAACAGTGATTTGACCTAAAATATACTTTAAATATTCCCATTACAATTCCATTACAAACACAATTTCACCAAAATTCATCCAAATACCCATTCAAATTCTATACCAATTAGCCTCTAAAATCATTTAAAATGCAATTAGTATCAATGAGATATAAAAAAAGAATTCATAAACCAATGCATATGAATTAAGCGTGTTTGTTATGATATATGGGTAGACTCTTCCAAAATATGTACGAGTGGAAACAAAATATAAATAAGTTAGTATGTGGTATGCTGGTTACTGTATCATTCAAAAATTAACACGTTATATACGTTTCAAATTTTCAAGTCAAGTCCATATAATTTAAAGTCACCGAGAATGCTCACACCAACAAGATGCACCTTTCTTTTTGGAAATTCAGTCTTCCGATTCGTCACGAGTGAGATTAAATTGCGCGGAAAAAGACTTGTATTGATACAGTGGAGTCAACATATCATTCTGTAGAGTTGCCTATGAGTAACTACACCGGCTCATTAGTGGTATGGGACTATGGGTCGTTATAAATAGAGCAAATTGCACGGGAATTTTTTTTATTTGTATAATAGAATAATCATATAATGTGAGAAGTTGTTTATGAGTAACCATGTCGGTCCGAGATCAACGTTCAATTTATTAGTGAACGGTGGTCTATTCCCAGCTCAAACTTAAAGGTATCGGAGGCCATTTGACAATTACGCCTGGGCCAAAAAATTTAGGTCAGCCTATTTATCTTGTAGATGGCATATCATTTTAAATATTGTTATGGATATCAAAATCTTAAACAAATTATGATTATTCTCAATATAGCAAGCTATTATATTTATGTGGTTTGAATTTTCCTACAAATTAAATTTTTTTGAGTATTTAAAAAGATTTATTTATTTCTCCATCAATTGAAAATCTAATAAATTAAGAATTTACCGGAGTGTTTGTTTCTTTTTTATTTGACTTTCATTTTACTTCATTACGACTTAGATACTGTTCATTTATTTAAAATTCAATTCAAATGTTACTTCTGAGTGTTGAAACAAACACTCCATACCTCTTTGTTATCAACAAAGCAGAAACGATTGCTGTCCTGTATCAATGAGCTCTTCTGGGAATTATGGAGATTTCACCTACACAATATACTCGCTTTTGCCAAGAATGTTGCTCCTTTCAATGATATCACTTTCCAATGCTGGATCTAGATATACATTGACAGAGGAACCTTAGTTGTAAGGAAATTTACGTTCCAGTTGATTAGAGATTTGGGTTCTGTTATAGTCATTTTAAAATTCGATATACATTATATATTTATATTATCCATTTAGATCACAATCAATAATAAATTAATAGATTAAAAGGAGAATAGATTAATAATAAATTAACAAATTAAACGAAGACTCTATTCAGATAACTAGTACTCCATTTCGGAGATAATTACACTACCGTCGGGGCTCGAATCCAACGCTTCATGCTTGCAATTCTTACTTCCTTACTACTCGACCACCTTATGATTCCCTTTTGTTCTCGTCACTTGAATACAATAGAATTGAACGAAACTGAATTTATTTACAATATAAATAGCAACTAAAATCACAAACCACAAAGGTGCATTAGAAACCATTTGCCCAAATGATTTCACATACACAACAAACTGAAAAAATTTAAGGCTAAATCGATTAGGAAAACTCACATATGCAAAATCTTCCTCCAATAACTTGAGATAATCAACAAATCCAATACAAAACGAAGAATAAAAATCATACATTACATGGTTGTATTTTAGTCACAATATAGACATAGAAGCAATAAAAAATCACATTGCAAGTTACAACACCAGGTGGTTGTTTCAGTTCACAGTAAAGACACCCTAGAAATCGAATTTGAAAGGAAAATGCAGTCAAGAGGCTTCCAGTTAATGAATTCGCAACGCAATTGAACAATGAAACACGAAATTAGTGAGTAGTGAGTGATTTCGTTACCTTATTTGAGTCGTTGGAGTTGCAGGCTTGCAGCAGCTAGTCGGAATCGAATCGAGGTGGAGGTGGAGTCGTCAGCCGCGTGGAGTAGGGAGGCCGGAGTCGAGCAGCAAAGCGTATGAGGAGGTTGGAGGCCGATGGAAATTCGGAATAAAGAACGCGAAACTTGGCAAACTGCGAAAGAAAGAAGCGGAGGAGGCAGGATGGACGGAGGTCGTGGTGGAGAGAGGCGGTCAACGGATGGGCGGAGGTCGTGATGGCGGGTCGGTGATGGAGAGATCGGTGATGGTCGGAGGTCGTGGTGGCGAGAGGAAGAACGAAGAGGAGATGAAGCTGCCGATGGAAATTCAATTTGGGGCAGGAGGAGACGTCATATTCTTAGTATAAAACTATGTTAAATGATAATTAATTAGGAATTGTAGTGGTTGTTGTTTAGGATTCTTTCCTCATTACATTCGACTTCTACCATGATTAGGATTGGTTGATGTACTACAACTATATAAATGCAACATTGCATATCAATTAACACACACACGCTTAGCTTTTTCCTCGCTCTTTTTACAACAACTCATAAAACTGCCAATTCAAATTGTTTGTTATCTTGCCATACATCCAGTAAAATTACTGCCCACACAGCCGAATTCACTCGAAAGAATAAACCACCATGCAGATTGTTCACCACGACCTGGCTCTTGATGGCCCTGGAAGCGTAAACATGATTCCGGAAGATTCGGATGATTTGTGGATGGCTTACAATATGATTGCTGCAGGTGATTCTGTCATGTGTGTTACTGTCAGGAAGGTTATGAGAGAAACTGCTTCAGGAAGTAGAGACACTGAAAGAGTCAGACTTACATTAGAAATTGAAGTCGAGTCTTTGGATTATGAAAAAGAAGGATGCGTGCTACGCATACGAGGGAAGAATATTTCCGAGAGTGAATATGTCAAGATAGGAGCATACCACACTCTAGAACTTGACCTACACAGGCCTTTTGTCTTGACGAAGCTAGTCTGGGACTCTATGGCGTTGGATGTGCTCCGCCAAGTATCTGACCCAAAGGCAAGCGCGGATCTGGCTGTTGTTCTCATGCACGAAGGTCTTGCTCATATTTTGCTCATCGGCAATAATTTGACAATTACACGTTCTCGTATAGAGGCTTCGATACCTCGCAAGCATGGGCCTGCTATTGCTGGATATGAGAATGGATTGAAAAACTTCTTTGATAAAGTGTTGCAGGCTTTTATTAAACATGTGGATTTTGGTGTTGTTCGCTGTGTTGTGATTGCGAGTCCAGGGTTTACTAAGGATCAATTTCATAAGCACTTGTTGCTGGAAGCGGAAAGGAAGCAGATCAGATCCGTGATTGAGAACAAATCCAGCATACTTCTTGTGCATACTACCTCAGGGTACAAGCATAGTTTGAGAGAAGTTTTGGAGGCTCCAAATATTATGAAGATGATTAAAGATACAAAAGCTTCGCAAGAGGTACAGGTGCTAAAAGATTTCTATGCCATGCTCTCGAAGGATCCTGACCGTGCTTGCTACGGACCAAAACATGTAGAAGTTGCCCATGAGCAGCTGGCAGTTCAGACACTTCTTCTGACTGACCAGCTCTTCAAGAGTTCTATTATAGCAGAAAGGAAAAAGTATGTCGAGTTGGTCGAGTCAGTCAAGGCCTCAGGTGGCGATGCTTACGTCTTCTCATCTATGCACGTTTCTGGGGAACAACTAGCACAAATCACTGGTGTTGCCGCGATCCTGCGTTTTCCTATGCCGGAACTTGACGACATTGAGATGTGATTGATTTATGTGGAGCTGGAGTTCATCCAAATTATACATAATTTAATTGTTCCTTTTTTAAGCTTATTTTGTTGTGTGTATGAGCTGCAGAAGTTCAGTACTCAATTGTTCTTCAGTCTAACAAACTGCAAGCATGTCTTTTCATACCTCAATGCTGTTACTATTATACCCTGAAAGCTGCTACTTAAATTTAAATAAACTGCCCTGAAATAGACCGAGTTGTACATTATACTAAAAGTTTGTACACACTGAATTAAACTAGGGATTTGAATTGAACCCAGCAGTTAAGTTGATATATAAAATAGGTCAGCTATAAAACAGTCACCAGTTTGTAATGATTTTTCAGTTGAACTAAATCAATTTTTCGTTCTTTCACTTATGTACTCAAACTTTTACAACTCGTAAACCAACAATGTTAATAAATTAGATTCAAGATTTACATCCCAGCAGAAGAAGAAGAAGAATTTCATGTAAGAAACAACAAGTGTACTACAGACTAATTCACCAAAGCTCATATTCACATATCAACTACATGAGTGAACCCACAAACTCTTACTTCATTTCTTCCCTCAATCATCACTCCTGATTTGGATCCTCAGTTTTCGAATTCAGGCGATTTGTTGGAGAAAGGTTTTATCAACAACCTGCTGTTCCAGTTCATATATAAAACTATATACAAGTTTCATCATCTTACCAGAACATATATAACAGATCAATCAGTATATATGCAATCATCATCACTTAATTGTCATGATCTCTTGCCCTGAAACTGGGAAACGTCTCGAATACTTCACTTTCAGACACCGATGGCCTCATTACAGCATCTTCATGGTCACCAACAAGTCCGTAGTTCACTGATTCTGAGGACTGTATTGAACCTTCTCTCGACTTGGCTGAAGGTGTGTATTGCTGCATCACCAGCACCGAGAACTGTGACTCGAATTCGGACGTCACCAACAAGTCACCTATTGGTCCTAGCTCCGGACAGTCACACCAGTCGGCTAGACCTGCAGTTAAAGGGGTTACCATGCCTTGACCTTTTCCAACAATGTATAAATCATGGTTGTTCTCATCCATAGACTTGATAGCCTTTACTGCTTCTTCTTCATCGTTCAATACCAATTCGTAATAGTTTATGTTCTTCTCATTCTCTGTGGCTGTCCTAAACTTGCCAAGGTAATCATCATCCAGTAGTTTCTCATGTTCAAGATCGACGTTCAAGCTCACGTGATAAATTTCTGATGGATCAATTGGGTTGAGTGCCTCTGCCTCTGAGCTCGGAATGAATCTCACAACTGTAAGCTTTGCACTCGAGCCATCAGCCATCCTCCACCCATAAGCTAATGCCTCCCGATCATCAGGACCGCCAAAGTAAAGCATTGCAATATTGATGGCATGATCATGTGTCTCCACATAGCCACGGTCGATTATTATCCCGACAGAACAAGGTGCACATTCCATTACTCCTTCGTTGACTCCGCGGAGTGCGGGGTTAATATCCTCCATTTCACCACCCATCGTTTGCTGCTTGTGGAACGGGATGATTATCAAAACGGCACGCTTGTCCCTAGCAATGCTGCAGATATCAACATCCATAGTTGTGTATGCACAGCGGGCAGTAATTGTCTGCGTCCTGACACCATCCGAGCGCAGCTCGTAATTGTCAAATGCACTAATGATCTGATCCGCTTGAGCTTCAATGTGGCTCGGGTTCCGAGGCCCTACTTTGCGTGCACTGTGTACCGCTAACATTGTGGCTGCACGCCCCACAAGCTCGACCAATTGGAGGGCAAACACACTGATGGGGGATTTGCTGCTCGAGTTCGAAGTCCTCAGGAGGTTGATGATACTAGGCACATTACGCGTGTTGTAGATGCATGCAAGGACCCGGAGCTCTTCTTCCACTTTAGCTTTCTGTATCGTTCTGCGCTTATATGGCAATGCGTGGTTGGTTGGCTTAAACCAGATTGCTGCCGGCGTCACAACCATTGTCATTACTAGGACTGCCACCACCATTAGTGAGTATGTTTGTGTGTTCAAAGCCTGCCATCAAACAAATGAATCGTATCAAACAGCAATGAATTCAATCTGATGCTTTTAGATATAAGTATCTATGATGATCTTATGGTATAGGTTAGAGTATATTACCGCTTGAATCTGGCCGGATTCAAGGATAAGCAAAACCATGACACTTTTCGTGTTGCTCAGGATTCCAATTACAACAGCCTCATTCATCGGAATGTCAGAGAAGAAAGTGACGAGAACAGCGCTAAATACTTTGACAGTGCAGAAGATGATTATAATGAATACGATAAGAGCCCAGTTAGATTCACCGATGATCGAATCAATGTTGGTTCTTTGCCCACAAACTACAAAGTAAACTGGCATGAGAATCCCCACTACAAAATCTTCAAGCTTTTCCACCAAAGTTGCTTCAAGAACTTCATTAGGTATCACAAGGCCGAACATGAACGCCCCAATCATTGGATGTGTCCCCACAGCATCAGCTATCACCCCACAGAAGAACACCCCGGTTAGAACTGAACATATGTAGAACTCACTATAACCTTGTCCTTCCGGAGTTTTCCTGATGATCCACCTCAGCACAGGCCGGAGGACCTTGACACAAAAAGTTAGTAATGCAACAGTGCCGAGTATTGGTAATGGAATGATCGACGTGGATCCTGTGACCGAAAAAGCCAATGCTAGAAATCCCCAAGCACATATATCATGAATGAAAGCTGCTCCTATAGCTGTTTTACCAATATCTGTGTGGCGGATTTGGTGTTCGTCAAGAACTCTTGTTAGGACACCGAAGCCTGTCACTGTAAGGGCAGCACCCCAAAAAATGAAGCCGGCCCTTTGTTTTTCCTCTGGCAGGGGGTTTACCAGGAAATATAGGCCTGTTCCGACTACAAAAGGGACCACGGTTCCCGAGATAGCAACTTTTACTGATTTTGGTCCTGTTCGCATAACTCCTCGTAAATCCATCTTCAGCCCCACAAGAAACGCATAGAACACAATGGACAGATGTGCCATTGGCTCTAACACTTTGAATCCATAATTCGGAAACATGAGCTTTCGAAATGCACTGATTCTCCCGAATGCAGAAGGTCCCAGAAGAATACCTCCCTGCACAATTCATATAAATGAAATGATCCTCTTACTTATAGAGTTATCTGCTATGCTATTGTTCTGTTTCAGTACTCATTTTTGTATTGGTGAGAAAAATCAAACACATAATAGATTTGATCAAACTTAGTTCTCTAGAACCACCATTTAAACCCTTTACTTTGTTCATTGATATCTCTAAAAGACTAAAGATTGTTTGCTAGGAATTCAAACCTGTTTTGTTCTTTAACTGGAAGAAAATTGATTAAAATGCAGACTTAAGAGACCTTTAAAACATAAATTAGCCATGTATCCATCTACATTTTCCAATCTATATCCATTAAACCAGATAACAATGTAGCTATGCTGGTAAAGAGCGTTCCAGATGCATACACATTCACAAAAAGCGGATAAATTGATGTGTGACTCACAAGTAGCTCGGCAACAAAGGGAGGTTGATTGAACGGTTTGAGGGCGAAAACAACAAGATGGATGATGCACATTGAGAAGGTGAGCTGAATGAGGAAGAGAGATATGAGGGGGGTTAAGGGGTTGGGACCTTCCCAAACGCCGTTGAACCGGTAAATTGTCTCTGCATAGCAAAGAATTGTTCTGTTGAGCTTGGCAACATCTAACGTCGCCATTGGTAGTGACGCCATAATGCCACCACCTCAAGGCTCCTCTTCTTCCTCGCCTCAGCCGGTCGAAAATAGTTGTATTTTCGACTTTTGTTCTTATGAGAACGAGTGGAAGGAATGAAAGATGATGAACGCTGGTTGAGGAATGGAAGTAAATAGCAATGCAGAATGTGTGAATTTCATTGAATCTAAATTGATGGTTGTCCGAATTCTTTGGGAGGAAGATTTTGGGTTTGAATACTTAATCAAGCTTTGAAATTGTTAATATCAATGGCTAATTATTCTTAGCACATTGTAGCTCTTCATTATATTGATGATGATGATCCCAAGTTTTAGTATGTTTTCATTGGTTGTACTTGTATTGTTTACATCATCTTATTTGTAGAGGAAAATAAGAACAAGCATCACTTAATTATGAGTATATGTACGTATTCATTATTAACACCCACTTAATAGTTGGCGCCATTATTATGTGGGCGTGCCTTGCACACGTCGACACAACTATTGCGAATTTAATAAAGTTTTCTAAGTAGAAAACGAAATAAATATTATATATTTAATTATAAATTCGATTTACAAAATTGCAAACCCGATCCACGAAATTACGTACTAGGCAAAATGGATCGTTTTCATTGATTGCCCCGGTTATTGAAGTATTTCTACTTTATTTTCCCCAAGTTATAGAACATTCTAGTTAGAGAGGGACAATATATCGAAACACTTTACTTTTATTAAAAGATAATTGTGTCGCACACATTGAAGAATGGTAAAAGTAAACCAAGTAAATAGATATGTAAAAGAGGAGGAAAAGTAAAAAGTGTGAATGAAATATTGATGCAGACAAGTATGGATGAGATGGGTAATAAGTAAAGCATACTACATATTCATGATCCGGCAAGGCGTGAACATTGTGATGATTTAATTTATAGGGCCACTCCATTTTTTTGAATTATTGATCGGTCGGTAGCATGATTTTAAAGATTTATCATCATTTCGGATCCGCTCCACTTCGATTCGATTGTTGCTCCGATTTAGCATGAGTTTGATGATCACGATTTGACATGTTCACTTTCGATTTTTAACTTATATTTGATTTAGGGGAACATGTAACTTCTTTTACTATAAGTACAGAGTTAATAGTGTGATGTGAGTTAATACCAATTTAAAATTTTATTTCAATCATCTTAATTAGAACGTATGAATTCTGGTCACGATTCAAATTGATTAAGTATTTTCGGGTCAAATTCAATTAAAGTATTGCATATGATCACATTTTCAATCATATTCAGCATGTTCGAATCAATTAGCAAGGACCCATTATCTCACTTCACGTTTTTATACATGTTCATGAGTTCGAGTTAACAGGAGCTCCTGATTGGTATAGAATTTGAATGGGTATTTGGAGGGATTTTGGTAAAATTGTGTTTGGAATGGAATTAAAATAAGGGTATTTGAAGTGTATTTCAGACCAAATAACTATTTATCAAGTTAAATAGATCGATTTGAATGCCATGCCAAACAGACCCGTAGTCATTGAGGAATGAGAATTCAAACTAAAACATTGTAGTTGCATTATTGCTAAAAAAAGGGGAAGGATAACTCATCTAGATCTAACTAAACTCTCCGGATAAAATGAAGAATATATATACTATATACACAACTCAATCTATATCCATGAAGAAACATTACTTTTAGGCCCAATTCTTTTCAAGAATCAGAGTTTGATATTTTAGACCTGCTCTGCTTGATATTTGATTCTTGCATCTTGGGATGACAATGATAGTCATCCAACTCAGTGTCGTTGTCCACCAATAAAAACTACATATTTGAAGTATATTTGATCGATCTTGATCAATTCCGGCCTTCGAATTGGTTACCGGTTCACTAATAACTTGCACACGAGGGTGAATGAAGTCATTCATAATCGTACCATCACAAAATATATTAGGTCTTGATCGATTACTGGTATGTAGGCGCGCGAGCGAGTAACAGGATTTCTACATTAACAAGCTACACTAGAAATTAAATGAGCACAATGTCATGGCCCAACACTAAATATCCCGTGACAACTAGCTAGCTAAACACCAAGGCACACTGCAGGTAAAAGAAAGAGTGATTCTTTTGCCACAAATGAACATATATAAGCTGAAATTAATTAATCATCACATCCCTGAAAAATCATCTTCAAACCTCATTTGTTGGTTATGGTGTTGTTGTTGTTTATGTCCATGACCAATACCCTGAGCACCATTCATCTTGTATCCCATATTCCCTCCTCCTCCTCCTCCACCTCCTCCTCCTCCATGGCCATGCTTATGATCTCCTTTTTGGCCCTTACCAAACCCGAATTCGATATCTCCAAACTGGTCTCCCATGTTGTAACTTGGTTTATGCTTAGCCTCCCACTCTTTTGGGCCTAGTCCATGTTGCTGATGATGTTGGTTTTGTTGCTTGTGAGCCTTTGATGAATGGTGGTGACCCCCCTTGGATTTACGACGGTTGAAAACCCGCCCGAAAACACATGCCACCGCGGAAAGGACTACTATCACGGCCAAGACTGCGAAAACCGGGCCAAATGAGCCATTTGAATGGGATGGGGAGCTGGAGGTAATAGGCTGGGTTGTGAGAGGATTGTTGTTGTTATTGTTTGGATATAGTGCATCGGAAGGTTGTACTTGTGACATTTTTAACTTCTTGTCTTTCAAATTTGTGGAGAAGGAAAGGTGAGGAGAAGATAAATGTGGATTATAATTGGATTGGCTAGTTCTTGTTGGCTTGGTGTTTGGTTTGTGCTGTGAGAATATTTGTTTGTTATTTATACACAAGAAAAATATCTTCAAGTGAGTGCTACATTAACTACTCACACATAAAATATGCCATGTTATGATGTACACTCTTTAACTTACTATAATCATGCGATAGTGATACTCGTGTTCACTTTATTTCCTCCCGCCTCACCATCTAACACATTCCACTTCATATACTTATTAAAATACATTATGTTACCGATACTAATTAGTCGAGTAGTTGATAAATTTGTGTTAAACCGATCGTGTATGTGTATGTACATAAATAAAATAAATTGAAGGAAATGCATAAGATCGTTGCCTTTTTGTTCCTAAATGATCGATCGTAAATGATAAATAGAAAGGAGTGTTTGAATTCAAAAGGGGGAGCGGCATGTACATCTTTTGTTTGTAAAGAGAATAATTAAAGATGTTCTTTTATGGCCTTTATTGCGGGTAAAAAAGATGGTAGTAGTTTTTGCTGGTTTCTCATGGACTTGAACTTAATTGATTCATCCAAAGATATTTCTTTGGCCAGGCTAAAATTCTATTGTATTTCATTTTTCATTATTGTCATCTCCTGTTTATGGACAGATGGACGGAGGATTTTAAAGTGTGGGGATAATAATATCAGATCATTTTGTAGGTTATGGAAATTAAATTCTTAAAAATTTTATATGTAAAAAAGTTTTAAAAATTATTACATATCTCCCTCTTCAATTCTCATTAATATTCGTTACATGTGACTGATTAAGTCCAACAATAACGGATTATTTATATAGGGTGGATCTTTGCAACAGTATTTTTTTTTTTTAGATTCACAAAGTTAAAACTCCAAAATCATATTAATGTCTTCCTGATTGAGTCAAAAGATGTCCATTGCACTACTCATGTTCATCAATATGTCGCTATTGCACGTTATATGTACCATATGGACAAACATGATTTCTTTGCCGAAAGGCAACTCGTGAACCTGAAAATGTAGATTTACAGTACTACCACCTAAAAGAGTTGCACCAACCTCCCTACATGTCTACACTATGGATCATATGGAATTGACCCCCAAAAATGTTGGCTTTTCATTTTTCTTAAGCATGTGACTGAAAAATAGCTTGAGATATAATAATGTCAGATCAATTTCACTACTACAACAATAACTAGCCCGTTTAATACTTCTCGTGCTAGAATAGCTTAACCAGATGATGTACTAATGATATTTGAAACTCGTCTAATAAAAAGATTTGATTTCGAATTATCAACGTCGATCAATTACATACTCTTCAAATTTTAGTATCTAACCTAATCCTCCAAGTCAAATATTCAATGGGACTTTTATGAGGACAGTAGTATCTAATTTGGCTTAATGTGCCCGAAGATAATGACACTTTCTTGGGATCGGAGTGAATTATTAGTGACACTTTTGCTAATAATCAAATATAAAGCCATTCTAAGTGATATAGCAACTTACATTATATGCTGGTATAATGATGACAGTGTTGCTTTTCTTGATTTTCAACTCTTAACTTTGCTTTTTGGCAAATTAACAACGACAGTGTCCGGCGGGTGATGGTTAATGGTAGGGCTCACAGCATTTCAATCATCACGCAATTATTTATCTATCTTAGCAGCTTAATTAACAACAGTTTCATTATCACCCTACCAAAACAACATTTTAGTTTTAGTCAAATTGTAGTGAATGGAGTACTGTTTTAGTCACTTAACTGGTAGCTTCAATCGATCGATACTATAATCGCGGTGAGTTCAAAATTCATTTTGTTCAAAACTCTGATCAACCCAGAAGAATACATCCTTGATATTGAAGGAAAGACAATGGCTCTCACTGGAGACTCCATTGCCCCGGAATCAAAAGAAGGTCTCGCACCTATATTTTCTCCTTGATTAGTTCTGCAAGACGAAGGGAGTACTTTACAGTAATCCTTGGATTCCAAGTTTCTGCTTGGTCTGGTCGATGCCTGGAACAAATTATTGCTGGAGATATAGCACTCTGAATTTTGCGCTAATTACATAATTCCCCATATTGACGAGATGTACAAATAGCACCCTCAGCTCATTTTCGTTGACCAACTGTCCACATAAGCACTTTATTTCTCCAACATGGAATTTTTATCTCTTCGAATTAAAAAAATATAAGAAATTAAAATTTGAAAAAACATTAAAGTAATGGAAAAAGGAAAAAAAAAACCAATTCAATCTTTTTCTTCTCCTCATCTTCTTCACAATCACAACCTCCACCCCCATCCCTCATCTTCTCCATTGGAGCTGCAGCTCCGGCTTTGCAGCTCACCGGAGTTGTCACAAAAGCTCCATCGGAGCTAGAATTTCCAACTCCAGCGAGCTACAATTAACAACTCGTCGGAGTTGTTTAGAGCTCCATTGGAGCTAGAATTCCAGTCCAATGGAGCTGGTCTTGCAGCTCCATTGGAGCTGCAAATTATAGCTCCAATGGAGTTGTTCTTACAACCCACCGGAGCTCTAGCTCTGGCGAGAGCTTTAAACCTCCAATAGCTTTCAAAAGCTTTGATTTCTAGCCCCTACACTCTGATTTGTAGTTCAATTTATAGTTGTTGACGAAGATGGCGATTTGATAGTGACGATTAGAGTTTTTTTTGTGTGTTATTGTTAGAAATAAATGTTTAGGTACTTGATTGAACTTTTACAGAAAAGTTATGGGTGAATTTTGGTGAATTAGATTTAATTCAAGGACTAAGTTTGTAGTAAAATAGATTTTGAAAAATTAAAGAAAATGGAAAAGAAAAGAAATTAAAGAAATTCAAAAATAAAAAAGGAAATAACAATTTCGTTAATAACCCCAACTTTTTCGTCCACCTCAACATCAACGGACGCCACACCAGCCCTTGAGTTGACTTTTAGGGCCGGATGTAATTAGTTTTCGAGCCCTTTGTTAATTTTGGGCCTATATGTAATTTAAACCAATATGGGCAGTTTTTTGAAACATGGGTCAACTTTAGGGGCAGTATATGTAATTTCCAGGCAACCTTCTCCGCATGGTTCATACAGAAAACCTATCAAAGCGACTAAATCTCCATTGTCATAGGCGATGCTGCCCGCAATCTATACTAAATGTCTAAATTTCATTTTTTTTTCTTATTTCCATCCCGTAATCCTCTTCGTGATTGGTAATAAAGTTACATTGTTCTTTCGAGTTCGCCGTACTACTTCTGTTGGCTGTAATACTGACATTGGAGCCTGGCTATGGTCCTTTTGCAAATCGGAATCTGTCAGAAGTTTCACCTCATATGCCCCTCTTGTAAAGCCATTAGCGACCTAGTGATGTACAAATTTCAGGATCTTCAAATGAAACAGCAGATACAATGCCAGGATGTAAAGACCAAACCACATGCATGTAAATATGTAATCTTTATTAGCTTGTAAAAAATCTGTTTCTATGTATGATGTACATATCAATCCCAGTTTAATAATTCATGCGGAACAAGTATTCGATAGAAAATGAACTCTATGCCCTATAAAGTATAAACGAGTAGATGAACAGAATTTGGAATAGGTGCACGTATCAAATTTCAAATGTGTGCAGTTAAATACTACCAAACAGTATTGAAATTATGCAGATGAGTTTAGCATTACTAGTCTGTATTCAGAGGAAATAATACAGATCACATACCTTCAGGAGAATCCATACCCTGAGAGAACTGCTCAATACTGCTAGTTTTGTTCTCTTGCCAGAGGTTAAATAGTTGCACATGTGCCGATCAGCCCTTAAAATAAACTGTGGCCAAGATTTAGGATTTCCAAGGTCCGCTTTATGATCCACTGTTGCCTGATTAAGGAAGAAGAATAACTTCAAATCAAATGAATGATGGGAAGAACTGTCACCAACTACAAGACTGAGTAGCTTCTCAAGAATGAAAGAATTGATCAATGCATAACTGACACCTAACAGAAACTGGAAGATAGTAAAATGGAACATTCAATTATGCGTTATAATTTGTGAATATTTGAATTCTGAAAGATGATGCAAAAGGTGTTTAGCATAATTTTTCCCATGTGTCATACGATTAATTCTTTGATAAGCCTCGAGGTTGTTTCAAGTCACAATTATACAGAATTGTTCAACTGCTAGCCGAGACCTTCCGAGTGGATCAGAAGGTTCACTGCGAGTTGAAGGCTGGTAATTATCCAATGTTTTCTTCAATACCTGGTGTTGAAATCACTGCTGCATATTATTCTAATTGATGTTTCACTACTTGCCCAGCGGAACACTATTCAAGAGTCTCTATGTTTATTGTTTCATTGAGTTTGATCATTTTTATTTATGCCAACCTACTGGAGATGTATAGGATTGTGTTTACCAGCCAGCATGATGCTGATCATCTTATAGATAAAATACTCATAGGGGTGTTCATTCATGATGAAATAATAATTACTTTGAGCAGTGCGTGCTGATCTTGCAAACAAAACCACTCACCAAAAGTCGGCAGATTTCATGCTCAATTTTAGAAAATGAAGTATCCAAAGCCTCCACTCTACCAGTCCCATGACAGCAGGTGCAAGGTTCACTGATCATATATGTCACACTTGGGCGAACCTGCCAAGGAACATAATAAAAGGAATCAGCAACTGAATAGGCATCCTTAAATTAGCCATGACCAAAGTTCTAGATGGTCGTAAGGAGGTTCAGCACATCTAATCTTGTTCTAGACAGTCTTATAATACACATGAACCAGCAATCAATTTTACGGGCAAAATGTACTCCAGCTAATAATATCTAGCATAGAAATTTCTCAATATTTTTCATAAATATTTCAAGGGGACAACACCTGACACAATATGCACACACATACAACTCCTATGACCGCGTACCATTCTTTCTTATTTTTTTTAGGAAATATGTTCTTTTGTTTGGGGTTGGAGGGGTTGAATACAAATTTGACAATACTTAACATACCCGCTTCCGAATTATTTCCATAAGCCCATGTCTAGATAATTCAAAGACCTTCACAGTTGATCGGTCCCTCTCGACAGCCTTTTTAACTTCTTCATACACAAGCTTCTTATTTGCTGCAACAATAATATTGTTAAAAGGCAAAATGCATCCAATTCCTATATAGTTATAACAAAGAAATTCCAATTTTAATCGAATCAATAATTCCATTATCCCTTTTCCATACATGATGAGTTAATAACATAAAACAATTGCTGGAAAGTAACGGGTAATGCAAAACGAAAAGGTTACAGATGCACCAGAAGATAGAAATCTCAAGAAACTGTGCAAACTGTTTTGGGTAAATTAAAACGCATGAGGCGTGGATATGGAATTATAGATAGCAAGTATAACTCTTTAGGTTTACTACAAACTGATAATTAAATTCTTTCATTCCACAGTAACACTGATAAAACGAACAGAAATCTTCACACAAACTGGTGAAAATTTGTGTCTTGTTTGTAAGTCTACACCTAATAGATTTTCTTGAAAACAGAAGGTTTGTGCAGAGAGTTGTAGGGTCAAGCAAACCCTGAGGGCACAAGATTACCTAGTACTTTACTATATCTGCTTCTTTAAACAATTAAGAGTTCTTAGTTCATGAATCATTAAAGAATAATTTCTTGTATGCATATCTAACTTTCAGTTCCACGGGGATTATAATAGGAAATTTTAAAAAGTTACATAAAAAAGATAACACAAATCAGCACCAGTGTCATTTTATAAAAGCACGGGATTGGGGACTTCAAACAATAAAGAAAATAAAAGTAACATTAGACATGCCGAGCGTGGCAAGAATAGAGAGGATTCAATATGCTTACAATCATCCCACATATCAATGAAATCTACAACAATTATTCCACCAATATCTCTAAGCCTTAATTCCCTCGCAATCTGAAAATAACAAAAATGCCCAGCTTAATATTGAATCTGTTGAAACTCGAATATTTTTCAGTACTAATCATAGTTAAATATGACCACAAGAGAGAGTTTTCAATTTGGCTGCTTATAACAAATCAAAACAAACAAGATGCACCGCAAGAATGTATTATAGCACTAATCCGAAGTAATATGCACCGGAGAAAGTTGCGCACGAATAAACGTGCCTGAAGAAAATGCACATCAGGTTCAGAACACGTATAATTTGGAAAATGAGAAATAGCGCCATAACTTATACTTCCCACTTCATGATCAAAAGTCTCATCAAGAAGTGGACTTCTTTAATGCCAGTTTGGGATCATCACATAACACGCAAGGGAAGCATAAGGGTCTTGTGTGAAGCCAACTAAATCTGACTCAGCTTGCAGCTTTCAGCATTAGCAGTACTTTTTAAGTAAATAATACTCACTCCGTCCCAACTTCATCTTCCCGTATTCCGTTTTGGTCCGTCCCAACTACATCTTCCCATCACTTAAATGGAAAATCTCTCTCCTACTTTAGTCACTATTTGTCCTACTTTATTCATTCTTTTTCCTACCTTATCACAATCTCTCCTACTTCATTCACTTTTTTCTTAAAACTTGTGTCCGACCCCGCGGGAAGATGAACCCGGGACGAAGGGAGTAGCATTCTAAGTATGAGCAATCAGGGGCTACATGCACCCTTATCTTGTGACATTATGAAGTTTCATAATACCAAATTAAAACTTACTCTAAATTAGAGAGAAATATGTAGATGAGTGCATGCTTGTTACTAAGAAATCACCAGAACAGTACAGACACTCTTCTTCCCTTGTATTCTTTTTTTTCTCATTTTTTATCATGTTTTCAAAGAATATGCCTGCGAAGTCGAATTGTCTACCTACTCAAGGTTTACTTATTTCAGCCACAACAGAAATATGGAAATTATGTCAAAGTTCACAAATATCAATATGATACCTCCAACCCATAGTCACCATTAATATGATTCATAATGAGGAGAAATGTTGAATGCAACTGGTTTCCTTAGCTTAGGACGCGAGAGTTATAGCCATTAAGTACGTAGCATAAAATAAAATTAGAGGGAAACTGATAATGAGTACATGAAATGCAGACAAGAAATTGCTCCAGGTAGTATCATAATAGCATGCATCCACTAATGATAACATGCGTCCACAAAAGATGACATCGAACGTAGACCAAATCAAATAGTATCGGAGCTCAACAATGGATGCGAAGAGCAGAGTGTTAGAATTGTATTCATGAAGTTCATGTGAAAATATATAATAGACGTAGAATTGAGAGGAGATACTTGTTTGGCAGCTGCAAGGTTGACCTCCAGTATAGCCTTTTCTTGTGAAGTCCCTTGACCCAGCATACATTGTCCACCATTTACATCAATAGATACTAATGCCTCTGTTTGCTCAATCACTAAATAACCCCCATTATCCAGAGGAACCCTGGAAAAAAAGTGAATAACAGTCACCTAATAGAAAATTTGATTTACAAGTGAATGGTTCAATGTAAGATCCATTAGGAGAATATTATTAAGTAAATTTTGGTTGGACATGCCACTATATATAAAGGCTGAGAACTGGGGAGTATGATCGTACATGTTAAGCATTTGATTAATTACACCCTCTATCCCGTTAATGATGAAACAATTTGGTTTTGCACGCTTTTAAGAAAAATATGTGGTATGTGATTAAGAATGAGTTTAAGATAGAAAAGTACATGTGGGCCCATTAATAATGTGTGGTTAAAAATGAGTTGTATTGTGGTGATTATCTCCATTAATGGAAAATTGTTTCATTTTGTTGGGACGCCGAAAATGGAAAAATGTTTCACTTTTAGCAGGACGGAGGGAGTATATAAAAAGATGTGCTCGTATAATGACTAGAAAAACCTTCTGGTTCATAATGCATATCACAGGGTCAGACACCTTTTAATGAACAGCAGAGCCAGAAGTCAAGAGCAAATATAGCAGATTAGGTAATCTTTACAGTTGATGTTCTAATCCCTGTAGTTTAGAAATAATAGTCAGTATGGATGAAACCGTATCTAGAGATTCTATAAGGAACGGGAGCAAGATTATGTGACAGAGGTCAGACAAAGTATGCAATCCGGGGCAAAAAAGTTTTGCAGCAAGTGGTCTGGATGTCTTGCTTCTAAACTCTGTAGACGCAACCAGATTAAATAATTGATATTGACTGACCTTTTACTGAGTATGTTGTTTATTTCTCCCTCGATGTTGTATTCATCAAAAAGTGGTGGCTTTTTGCTGTATAACTCGAGTCTCTCACAAAGGTTGGGAGCTATCTCCTGAAGATAGTTGGTAACCTGACAGCAGATGTAACACATAAAAGGCAGGAACTTGCAACTAGAATAGCATAAAGCTTTTTCACTTTGGTAACAAACAAGGAATAGCTGATCAGGCGCAACAGATGAATATTCATTCTAAATCCTTGCAAGCACAAAACTAAATGATAGCAGAAACACAAAACAGTCAATCTTTCACATACAAGAGATTTCTATTTGTCAGAACTTAATAACAAAAAATGTTTTTATCTCCCCATGAATTTGCCACTAGGCAATGTAACTCTGTCCATCGTGGTATTCAAATAAACATAACATTGTCTTAAGGTCTTGAATTAGAATGCTCTTCCATGGCCATATCAACATGACTAGTACTTATCACTGAACTGACTAAAATACTCAAAAAAAAAAATGTAAGCTCTTTAAAACACAAAAGAATCAAGACATACGAAAGCCAAAGGAGCATGATGAATATTAGAAGAAAACAATTGTAGGAACGAAAGAAAAAAAAAAAGTAAACAGCTTAAGTAATATGAAACCGATATCAAGGCACTGGCATGGATTTGGATTGAGTAGCAGACAGATCAAGCGAGCATGTTCTGAACTTCTCAAGATATCAGGATAAACTTAAAAAACCAGCACAGCACTTAGATGGCAAGAAAATAAATTAAATGTCCTAACAATCTTAGAACTCCTGTGGCAACATATCATCATACTTTTCCTGTATACTAATGCAGTTTCAGAGTTAGCATGAACTTCGACAAGCAGAATTTCAAGCGCAATCGATCACCAACCATATCATACATATGACATATCATCACTAGTCCACACAAACTTGTATATATGTAAATGCTCTATAACTATCTTGAATATAGCTGCCCGCCGGACAAGGTATTCATCCGATCAATCACATTTTGGTGAAAAGAAATTGTGAAAAGGAAAAGAGAAAAAGAAAATAACAGAGAGCAAGAGACAAGCTCCTAGAACATGCATATTAGAGAATCAAAGTAATCGACTCACTCATACCTCATGATATGTCCTTGGAGAATCAACTATTAAACTCTTCACCTGAAAAAGAAAAGGTTAGGCTACATCATTAAAACATACATTAACAAGAATTAATCCAGACAATATACGTAAAGGACAAAAGGGAGAACATGATGTCCTTATTTGAATAGAAAACTTATGACAGCACCTTCTCATTGAAATAATCCTGGACAACAGAGAGTGTTTGACCCATTGCTCTGTGCAGCATAACTGGGACAGCTCCAGTAACACCTTCTTCTGCAGCAAGAGCTGCAGATTTGGCCTGTTCCACAATGCTTTTCCACGTAGATAGCAGACTATCCAAGTCCTTCTTCAACTCCTCTAATGAATGACCGGAAGCGACAGACCTTACAGTGAGGCCAAACCCAAGAGGCTGCAATGTTTTTGCTATGACACGTAATCGAGTCCGCTCAACACCAGTAATTTTCTTCGAAACTCCAATTGTTTTGCAGCGAGTCATCAGTATCTGCAGCATTCAGGATAACTAGAAAATTTTATTATGATGTCTTCCAGGCAAAAATGTTAATGCTTTAAGCATTGAACATGGAACAAGACAGTATATATACCCATAATCTGCTTTTCAGCTTTGGACTGGCAGTCAACATGGGTCCTTTAGTACCTAGCCCTTCTTTAATAACTTGCACAATTATTTTAGATCCTTTTTTGACTTGCTTCCACTTGCTTCCTTCCGTGGCGATGGTGCTGGAGTTCTGGTGTACATCAACTAGGTCTCCATGTAGATCTTCCAAGGATGTTTCGCCGCCAGTCTCACGTGCACGTGCCATAACACTTCCATTTACGTTTTCCTTCATAACTTCTGAAAAATAAAATTGGGAACGATTATCGTGATCTCCAAACTCATCATCAATGCATTCATCTTCATTTAGATCATCATCCATCACATCTGCTTCTTCAACTCCATGAAAAATAGTTCCATTTTGAGGAAAAGCCTTTCCCTCTCCAAATTTATTAGATAGGGAATCACTCACCTCCCTTTCTTTTGTATGACCTTGAAATGAAGATAGTAAAAAAGGTTCCTTGCTGTCCTTTAAATTTACGAAACATGGCCTGGTGCCACCAATATTTACAAATGCACCACCCATGTGTGGAGCTAGCCTTGTTACTACTCCAAGATATACACTGTCACACTGCACGTTGTTTTTCACAGGTTCCAACAATAATTCAACCAGTTTATCATTTTCTAGAACAGCAATTCTCTGCATGGTACATATAGAAGAATTTATCAAAATAACGGTGGAAATAGAATCCTCCTCAACCTCATCTTTAGAGGCATCTGAATCCTCCTCAACCTCGTCTTTAGAGGCATCTGAATTCATCTTAACAGTGCAGTCATCCATTAAAATAGCCGATTCAAATAACCAGGGTTCCTCAACTGGATAATTTGTTACGAAGCCATTAATTTTTTTGTATTCATTCTTCATCTCATTCACATTATAATCATATTTATCGCTGAAACCAACTATTTTTGAGGATCTGCCAAGAAATTTTGAATTTTGGACATCACTATCAAGATAATCTACTATATCCGCATGATTATCAATATGGCCTGACACGTCTAAACCAGCAACACTCTCAGATATGTCAGATGACTGCAACAACCAAGGCTCCTCTACATACTGGTCTCTGGTTGAAAAGGTTTCACCCATATATGATTTCCTTCTAATACTACTAACGTCTCTGCGATCACTCAAGAAGAGTCTTTTCACCAATGAATTACTACTGCAACATTTCCTAATCTTCTCTTCATCTGTGAAATCACTGGAAGCATTTGAGTTTTCAGCAGCATATTGCTGTAAACATTCAATCAAAAACACCATTAGCAATATAAGAAATACCTCTTGATGAAGCTGGAAGTAGAAGATGTGAGCTTTTATTCCCTATCTGTGACATAAATAAGTGTGCAGCTGGTCTTCTTTTTCTATGCCATCTAAGGTCTCCTCTACGTTCTCTATTTAGCTGGCATGAGGTGCGCTCGAGCATTGAAAAGTAAACTACAGGTTTCCACACGACATCAGATGACGTCCACATGTCTTCCTTTACAAAACAGTTACACCTGATTTCCGTCATGGTGTCTTCTGATAATGAAGTGGGAGCTGAATGAGATAAATTATAGCATGCTCTTATTAATAAAATCAATGCATGTATAATTCTTGTTCTTTTATCATACAAATGATGAAGCATCATTATCATTTATCGACTAAAAAAAAAATCAGAGCAATATACCAGACCTATTTATGGCTAAAGCATGCATGCTAACGATTTCTAGAGATGGAGCTATTCAGCAGGAACGTTACTAGCATCCATCTACATAGATGCATTGTAAAAGTGCCCATGATCATTCTTTGACATCATCAATGCTGCTGATGATAAATTTCAAGGCCATACTAACAGGACACCAAGCAATATGGCACATCAATTCAAAATTTCATATGCCACATGTACATAATGACTTGAAATACATGCTAACATGACACCAAACACTATTCCTTTTCCTGAAGGTGCCTATACATATGATGTGTTGCTCTTCACAAGCAAAAGTGAATACTCTGGAAGGCAATTGAATAGTGTAACTCCACACAGCCAGAAGAGGTTATGTCCTTGGAGGCTTCTGGATTGCCTTATGCTACAGAACAACACAATTCTAAGTTCTAACATAGCTTAAGCATCTTTCAGTACTCATATCATCAGCCAAGGTGGACACAGCTTACCCAGTTAATAAACACCATTGGTAAGGGGGTTTGGTTCACTGGAAGCTCTGAACCTGAAAGGACATAAATAAGGTACAAAGACAAACATAAACGTAACTCGACCGAAAACTCTACTAAAAATTACTGCATATGACATGATAGCAGGAATGCAACTTCATTTTAAGTTTTTAACATATCAAATCTCCATCTCACTCCAATACTTAGAGACCTCCATACAACACAGCAAGTTTACTCAATTTGTAGATTAGATTACACATATTCTCCTGCAGGAAGCACCGAAGCAGCATATAGATAGTACACAGAATCAAACTCAAAAAAAAAAATGATTTCAGTAATTAAAATTAACAATTGCAATAACGTGAGCATCAAAAAACTGCGCTCGGTTTCTAATCGAATGAATGGACTAACCTCGAAAACCTAGCACCTAGTTGTCACGCAATGTGAGACGCTATCTATGGCACTTGAGTAGAGCATCTATCCGAATTTTTCGAAAAGGTACGAAGAACTAGGTAGAGCGAATTGATTGAATTTTGAAGAAGGAAATTGAAGAATTGGTACCTGGAATAGGATAAAAAGCTTGCAGGTGACAGTAGCGGACTAGCGGCCGGAAAAGAAGAAGAGCCGATAAGAAAGGCAGAGTGGCTATTGCTGCTATTGTTACACTTACAGAAAGATGGGATAAATGCCTCTTTTAGTCATTTTCGTACCTTCTTTTTGTTTTTAGAATATCGCTTCTTGCCTTCTACTTTCTTCGTCCGAACAAATATCCATTCGTTTTCTGACATGGAATTTTGTGGTGTTAAATATTTAAAAAAAATAAGATGAGAATTTTGCCCGAATAGAAATGAGATATTTGTAGAAGTACAGGTGTAAAAAGAGTATGATATATTTGTTCCGGAGTGGAAGGAGTAATAACATCGTTTCTTCAACAAATTCTGCTTTCACAAAATTGAAAAAGAAAAAGGAAAAGGAGAAATATACAAATTATAATGCTCCAGGATTTTAAGTAAGGTTGTACACGGTCAAGCATTTTAAGAAAGACGCACATTATTTTAAGAAATACCCATTTTAATAAAATTGGGCATTCTAATTGACATAGATGGCCTTTTAAAGTTGAATTTATCTTTTACGATATTATTTAAAACATTCTAAATAAAATACACTTTAAAAAAATAAAAAAATTCGATCAAAATTTTAGTGACGAAATTTTGGACTAATTCGTTGTAATTCACCTTAATTCGGTCAAAATTAACGGAGCCGTCAGTTCCAACTAACGGAGTAGTACAATTGAACGGGAAGTTAACGAAAGTTATAAAATTTGTACTATGTAAAATGGTACAACTTAGGTTCATTCATGAATTTTTCCCTATTGATAATGGCAGGTAGTATAATAATGGCCAATTCAATAGTTTTTGTGAATACAATCCTAAACGCAAATCACAAATATTAGTTCTAGTTATTAATCTAAACTTAAAATTTGAAAAAATTGCACTAAAAATCGATTGAACAGTAGATTCTAAAAAAAATCAGAAATAATAGTAAATTCTGCAAATATGGTTTGATATGTCCGTAAACAATGCAAATATGTTAGATTCAAGATAATGTTCAGGATTTAATAGCCGAGGAGCACGATGAGCTTATCAGAGAAATAATTCTGCAAAAAAAGTGACAGGCCGTTTATTGGATAACCTACAAGGCTCCATCCATTTTTTGAATCATACACGCATGATCCACATTTATCATGATCGGGCTCCTTTCTTTTTGTTTTGGTAATTATATCACGGTGAATGATGTTCTTAACTTGGTGTGATTTTCGAGACCTGATGGTAGGAGTAGATTGTGAGTTTGAAGTAACTATGGAGTGTCGGAACATGGTCGGATACGATCCTGGGACAATCACCAATTCTTGCAAACCGCACGGAAGGAACATTGATCTGTCAGATGCAGCTTGTTGACAATTAAAGCAAGAACATCTTGCAGAACATCATTCCATGAACTCATCCGCAACATCTTAAATAATTCAGCAGGGGACCGCCAACTAGGTAGGTAGGTAGATCAATTCTGTTTGAGAAGAGGCGCTGCTCGGGTCAATTTGAGATGAATAATATGTCGATCTCACTAATCACCAGACACCAGCTTATATACAATACAAGGATCGATGTGATCAGTATGTATATATAGTATATTCAAGTCCTCTCCATGAAGAGTTGGGTTTCTGTTATGTATAATGTAGTATATGACTTGAGTTTCCTTTCTAACTTTTATGATTTCGTTCTTTCTTTATTTCCTGTTCATTTTGCAGGATCATTTCAACTTTGTACACTTCCTTATCCTAATTAAAACAGAAACTACTACTAATTTATAAAATAACTCATTAATTTTAAAATACTACGATTTAACCAAAACACTTTTATATATCAATATCAACTCTCTAACATGCATCTTTCTCTTCCAATCTTCAAACAAACATAATCGAAGAATACGTGGGTGGTTATGATTTTTGAACAATTATAATTAAAATTTAAGAGCAATGTAATAAATAAATAAATATAATTTTAATCAAATCATAAACACCAAATAAATATTTTTCAATTACTTTATAAAAAATTACAAAAAGAAACGAACAAAACGAATTGTTTTGCAGCCTTGAGGGCCGTCAAACAGCCCGTCTAGCAGCCCTCTAGACGGGCCTTCTGGCAAGCACTGTTCCGACAGCCCCAGGGCAACAAAGCATGTTTCTTGATTTTTTTTCAATTTTTCATAAAATATTAGTTTATTTAAATATTAGAACGCAATAAATTAATTATAAACAATATAATATGTCAAATTAGAAAAATATATATTTCTTTAAATTTACAATCGTCGGTATAGTTTAACCAATAAGTGTATAATATATATTTTTTAATTCTCGTATAATATTGTAATGTGTTGATGTAATTAATTACGAAGTTTGAAGTATTGTGGAGTTAAACGGAACATATAATAAGTATATGGACTAACTTTTATATTTATAATATTTAAAGGCAATATATTAAAATACATCCTGCGTTTAATAATTCCCAATTAAAATAGTGTGCACCTTTATTAAAATCCTTATCATATCTATATTTCTTATAACAATAATGTGCACATTTCTTTTCGAAAATTTATCTAAGATAAAATTCAGAGCTAATCAATCTTAGAATGGATAACCAACTAAAAAGTCTTTCGGTTTGCACAAAAATAAAAATAACGTGAAGAAAGGATTTATTTGACACATTGGACCTAACATAATACTTGAAAGGATGTTCATGAGTAACAGTACCGATCTAAATAGTTGGGATTCGACCGATTAGTGATCGAGTCGTTACATAAACTCCTTAAAGTCTAACTAAACTAAGAATTAATCCAAAAAGAATAAAAGTAATAACTAGAATTAAACAACTTGAATAAATAGGACCCAGTTCGTCTCCACAGCCAGATCATTAGTGAGCTCTGCCTCCAACTCTGCAGTTTTCAGGAAGTTCGATTTTCTTTTGTGTACAGGGAGGCCAATGATCTAGCTTAACGTCTTGGCCAAATATGGAGTTCCCCTAATCAATGTTCTAGTTCAGGAAGCACCACCATGCATACGATATTAATACGAAATACGTTAAAATTTAAAATATTAAAATATAAATACGTCAAGAATATGCTTGGTTAATTATAGTTATATATTTTTATGTTGTGATATAAATAAGTATATGTTAGAATCAGTTCTATCCAGAAAGAAAACAAATTAGAATAACAACATCTAAAAAAATAAAAATTTATACATATTTCAACTATGCATATTAAATACGTACGTAAACGAAATACGTCAACCATTAAACATTTGCATGCTTCTTAGGTAGTATGATATTAGGTTATATAATGGATCTTCAGGTGAATCTTTAAAGATTAATTTCATTTTTAAAACGAGAAATATGATTCGAACTTCCAACTTATAAGTTAAATTCTGCACTTCGTTGTCGGGATGAAAGAGTATTAATGCAGCAAGTACTACCTTTATTGGAAGTCAAGTCATAAAAAGTGTTGCATTGTCCATTAAAATTAGGTCAATTTAAAATTTAAACTAAATCTATTTGTTATAGAGTTCTAGTTTAATTCAGTTTTTCTTTCTTTTCTTTCAAAAACCATACAAAAATCCAACTTGAATTCAAACAATTTATCTGGAGTTCTATCATAAACAGCCCCAAAAGTGATCAGAAGCAATATGTAACTGTTGCATCCATTTAGTGAAGAAAAAATAGCAAGCAACAAGAGCTTAGAACAGAAATTCCAATTGGTATACTATATATTAACTGGTGAAATATATAGTTCATAATCACATGTAACAACACCTTTACATACAAAAGCAAAAGTGCGGTATAATACGTACTTTGAAGGAAAAAAAGAAAAAGGGAAAAAAACTCGAATGTGTTCTCAGTCAACCCAGTGATTCCACACACCATCACTTATTCTTGCCAAAAACCAACATTGCCCTTTAATCTTTGCCTTTTTAAGTGTAGACTTTTAACACAGTGGTTTATGCTAGTACTGATGCAGAAGGAGTTAGGTGCATGTCAAGGTGCCAGAGCTCGAATTCTCCGTTCACAAAATCATAGTGGCCTCCCTTGAGCGCGAGGGTCTGCTTCATAGCAGCTTCGCGCACAAATGGATAGGTTAACAAGTTTGCCAAGGACACGTTCACTGCCTCCTGTTTAATACAACCAAACCAAATCCCTGTGAGTACTGATGGAATACGTTCAAAGAATGTATCTGTTCTGTTAAAGATGTAGTAACTCTGCTCTTACCTTCTCAAGCAGCTCACACTGAGCATCAAAATCCAAGCACTCATCGTTGTTAACCTTGACTTTCGCTTGCACCTTTGACTTGGCAACATTGCCGATTTTGACCCACTCCTCAATAAAATCACTACATTATTGAAAATCATCAACAAATGGTAAGCAAAAGTACAAAGACATTCTTAAAATGTTCCTGATAAGATTTGATAAAGACAGCAGTATGTAAGAAAAAGCATAGAAGATAAGTGCAGAATGGGAAATGAAGATACTTGGCATTCTTTTTTTCATCATCACTGACCTGTTAGTGGCCCCATCATCAGCAATGGACATAAGGCCTTTGATCCCTCCACAACGGCTGTGGCCAATGACCAATATATTCTCCACCTAATATGCATAATTCTCTAGTTTAGCTCCAATGGGAATCAAAGGTCACAACTTTTTTCAAGAAATCATATATTATGCACCCAAGTATTCTTAAAGAAAATAACATGTGATGGAACACCCTTATGTTGTACTCCGTCCGTCCAACATGATTTCAGCGTAGTACTTCATATTCGACCGTTCCAACATGTTCTTTTTTTATTACAGGTTCCCACAACTAACATATTTCGTGAACCCTCTATTGGAAACTCTGAAGAAATGTGATAGCATGTCATATAGTGGAACCCTCAACAACTATTTCAGCAAGGCAGCAACCATTTTCGTCAACAACTATATTCATGTAACATTTCCTAAAATGCACATTAGCTAGCTATAAGTTTTTAGGACCATCTTACTTCAAGATTAAGTCTGATAGTACAGTTTTACTAAAGTAGAAATTGATCAAAAGTGTGAAACTCTTCTGATTAAGATAAGATTGGGTGGGTGGCTATTTCTTTTGGTCCTTCTGGACTTTTGGTCACATGTACATTGCACCATGCCAATTTTTCCACTTTGAGTTGACATGTAATAAAATTCAATGCTACTGTGCTGATCCAAAAGAAGAATACTTGTATTAAACTAATTTAATGACTTTTGGAATATGATTAGAGTAGCAACATGTGTAATCAATCACCTTTAAGTGCACAACTGCATATTCAATTGCAGCCCCAACTCCTGAATATTTTTTCTGCAATTCATTAGCAAAAAACAGATCATGTCAGAATAAGCACCTAACAAATAATACTGCTAGTTTAGTGTATACAATTATATTGAGACCCCAAGATTAGAGATACATTAAACAATAATTAGAGAAATGACAAGTACCGTGTCAAATGGGGGAACCATGTTAGCTATGTTTCTGACCACAAAGGCCTCACCAGGCTGGAAATTCAGCATGTGTGAAGGGCATACTCGAGAGTCAGAGCACGCAAATACCAAAAACTGCAGGTTTCATCAATTATTCAACTGATTAGTCAAACAAGCATGATTATACCACTACTAACAACTTGGACTACACTAAATTTACATTAATCAGTTCAACTGTAATTTTCTGAACTGAACTGAAATCAAAATCAACTAATAGTTACCTTGGGGCTTTGACCCGTAGCAAGTGCTCCAAACAATTCAGGCTGTTTCCTACGGATAGTAAATAACAAGAACATTATTTTAACATGTTGGATCAATGTAACATAGGGGGTGATTGTTATAGCATTTAAATCGCTCCATTTGGCTCGATGAACATTGATTTGGCCTAAAATACACTTCAAATACCCCCATTTCAATTTCATTCCAAACACAATTTCACCAAAATTCATCTAAATACACGTTTAAATTATATATCAATCAGCCCCGTAACATTATTAACGTTGTAAAAGTAAAAATAAAAATGAACTGTATGTGGATCGAAACCAAGAATATTCTTAAAGTCAAGTTGTAGGGAATTGGGGAAGGGACTTTATGGGTGAACATGCCGTGTCTAATGGTTCTGAATTGGACAAACACTAGCAATAGCATGGCCAATTGACCACTATCCACCGTTCCTTTTCTATAAGGTCATTTTCATCCATTACTTTAAAAAATTATAAAAATATATCCGGCAACATAATAGTCTTCGTCAATAATGGTCTTTTAAAATGGATAACCATCAAATGTCCAATGTCTTATTTTAAAATTGATTGCAAAACCAAAATACAACCAATCTCCTAGCTAATTAGTCTCACTTGCTAATTCATAAAAATTTACATGCGACGTCATATCACATACTAAAATGAAAATGTGATATATTTATATTGAAATATATATAAATGAAATATGTGCATTTGTTTCCGAACAACAGAATGAGTAATTAAAAGAAAGAAAACGGAAAACAGTGGTAAATTGGGCAGCCAATGAAAACACGGCGTTTCCAAGAATCTCGCAATAGTAATAATGGCAGGGAAGGTTCCAGCAAAGATGCAGGCAGTAGAAAACTTTATAGCCAGCAAACAAGAAGCACTAAAAAAGTAGTAATTCCTCATCAAATTTCCCTATCCATCAAACAATAAAATAAAGATTAAACAAGGCCAGAAACTTACTCATATTTCTCCTTCTTGAAATGTTCGAAACCGGATCGGATCTTCTCCACCGGGTCAAACACGGACTTATCCACGGCACCTTCGAGCTCCTCCTTCAGCTTCAGCACCTTCGCGGCAGCTACCGCTCCGAGCTCCTTCTTCTCGCTGCAACGTGTGGACCCGAGCCATTTTAATTAAGAAACGAAAACAACAACCACCATACATAATTCTGATCACACACCATGGAGGGACCAACCAAATTGTATGTAATGTAATGTAACAAACAGATATGCATTTATTACAGTACCGGCGTTTATTAAGGAAACGAATCACGATCATGACACAAGCCTAATGATTCGGATATTTAAATTACGATCAGTACGTCAGTTTTTTTAATCAAAATTATATAGAGAGAGAATTTTCGTTTCCTCCATTTTATCCAAAAACAGATATAGTTGATCGTGGTACCTGAGCAGCTTGTTGAGGCCAGCAATGGCTTCCTCATACACATGTTGATGATCATTTCCCATTTCTTCAGACTGCACAAATATATAATCAATTCCCAAATAGCTATTTTAATCCAATGTTCATAGATGATCAAATTCCAAGTTCTCAGTAATACTATTTGATTCATTTCAATTCAACAAATTACAAACAAAATGAGCTAGTTTACGATACAGTACATGAACACGAACACGAACACGAAAATTTGCAGTGTGTTACTTATGAGGAAAGGATTGGTGTACGGACCTTTGATTAAGAGGACTAGTTTGACTTGGGAATGGAGGTAACAGAAAGAGAGGTAGAATTTTCAGGAGTGAATGTCTTGTGGAAGGACAGGGCTAAAGTTGGGGATTTATAGTAAGGGACCTGACTATGGTTAAGGACCTGACTGTGGTTAAGGAACTAAATTTGTCTTTCCTATTTCTTTTTCCGGTTGAATTTTTTGGGTAGGAGTATATTATGTAATAATAATAACGGTCTAGTCTTGTGGGCTGACAATCATCTACTAAATTAGTCAACACTATTCTTGGATTTTGGTCGAAATCTGGATAAGGGGATGTGATTTTGAAGAAATAAGGTGATCTATTATTATTGGAAAGGTGTTCTATTTTATGATTGTTAAGAAATAAGTATTCTTATAAATATATTTCGACTAAATCACATAATCGACGGAGTGAATAAATTATGTATGCATACAATTTATAGGCACCGCACAATTAGCGATGTGTATCATTATACTTATATAATAGATGACTTGCGTTTCAAGGAAGGAAATGAGTCATGTTTTATTGACGTCGATCAAGGCTCTATAAGATCTTTAGGTCTTGTTTGGAGATCAAGAATGTAATTAAGGGGCTGATTGGAGTAGCATCCAAATGCCCATTTGGATGCTACTTGATGATTTTGGTGTTTGTTATGGCATTTAAATGCTGAAAATTGAAATGGCTCTACAGTAGCAGCATTTTTCTCTACCTATATAACAAACCTATAATACCCTATCTAATTATAATTCTATATCAAACACAATTTTAACAATCTCACTATAATTATGATCACTATTCAGGCATTTAAATCGGGGCATTTAAGTCGCATGTCAATCAGTCCCTAAAACAAAACGATCCATGAGATATCCCTAGGAATTTGGCTCATCAATCAGATGTTGATATCTTAGAGCATCGGATTCATAGGAATAATGGGTTTGGATCTTTTCCTTCCTCTTCGTTCCAAATTTTCCTCCTACTATTTATGTATATCTCATACACCTATCAATGGCATGTGTGTTGTGGCCTTGTAGGATGGGACTTGAAGAGTCACTAATGTGCCTCATGTGTCCATCCAATCGCGGGTGGCATGTTGTCAAGGGATTTCAGCCCAATGAACCTTCCAACTTTGAATCTATATAGTTCGATATTGAAATTTTGAAGTAGAATTTATTAATTTGTTGTATAGGTGAATTGTAATTCCATCTCGTTCAGACAATTCACTCGACTCAGACCACAATTTAAAGAAAGAAATTTATTTATAATCAACTTTAAATTTTATTGCATCCGGTTTTAAATTGTAACTTTAATTGCAAGTAACTTGCCCAATAAAATGATACTGAACCCATGGTGCATGTTTTGGAACGGACAAAAAGAGCTGATGAGGCTATCATTTTGACAGTGTACTATAAAGTATAAACACTTGAACAGTATCAGTATAGTACAGTTCAAAAACAAATATTTAATCTAGAGCTCACATTTTGAGTAGAAAAAACTTGAAAAATTAAATGATAATAATTTGCGTTATTCAAACGAATCCGGCGAATAGTTAAACTACGTAGTAAGGTGTCTCCTGATTGGTAGTCATTTTTTGTACCTTTTAGGCAAATTTTCTTGAAGAAAAGAAAGCATTTTGAGGACTGGAGTTTCAATACTTTTGCCTACTGGGGGCTACTGGGTTTCACCAAACTTAATTTCGCAATTCAATGCCTATGTTTCAATAACCAATATTTTGTACAACCGACATAAACTAGAATAGTTATGACTTTCAATGTGCCGCGTGCACAATTACTTAAGAAATTAATTGGGATAGAATTTGAGTATGCTTTTCAATTGAAATTAATTATTTTTAACAAATGTTCAATTTAAGTGAAAAATGACCACTCTGCCCCTAATTATCTCCAAGTATGGTATGATATTGCAGCCCAATGAGACCATAAATGGACATAAGGAAATTATTTGTTATTGGAAAAAAAAAAAAGCATTGGAAAGCACAATATCATTTGTCCCTAGAGATAAGTATGTAATGATTCAATAATTGATAGAGAAGAAGAATTCGCAAATGGATATATCTGAAGACTATTTAAAATTTTAAATAGTTCTATAGGAAACATTTCTGTTTCTATTTTGGCTTATAGGGCGTTTGGATAGGCAAGTCAAATGCGTCACCTATTTCCTTATATAATTGTTATCACCAAAGACTGTAGAACTTGCAAAACTGCCCTCAACCTTTCGGTTCAACATTGTTGTACTTCAATAGTTATGCTTGCCCACTAAAGTCTTTAGACCGTGCATTGTGGTGGCCAATTTTTTTGATCGCGGGCATTTTGATTGCCCCACAATCGTGTTGTATGATCGAAATGTGTACTGTGGCAATCCCTGTGAAAGGCGGCCGTGGGTTTTTTTTAATCTTTTAATATAAATAACGGCTATATTTTCAAAACAGGTAAATTAACAGTTGTATTTTGAAGAAATAGATAAAATAACGGTTATAATTGCGAAACAGGTAGAATATACAACTATAAAATGGTACCCTTATCTTCTTATTCCACCACACCTTCATCAATACTACCTTTTCTACCATCATAAAATGTCATGAGTTCAACCCATAAGTGGTCGAGAAGTGAAGATCTTGCATTGAGAATGATTTGATAAGAAATATGTGAAGAGCCGTATTTCACTTTGCTCCACAAGAGTTGGCGTTACAAAAGAGTGAAATGGTTATGGGATGAAGGTGTGCTACCAAATGGTACTGTTTTCGTTGGTGTTACGAGAAGATCTTTGATCGAGATTTGCAGCAGATTGAACAAACTCAGTATGCGAACATCCTCATTGTCACGGTGCACTTTTGCAAGTTCGAGACCGCTTGACGACCGGTTGCATATGGGCCAACTCTAAAGTAGCCTAGATTGTAGTCAGAGATGGCCTCCACGGTCCTAAAAAACAGTGGCCTCGTCATTCTGAACCTTCGACGGAATTGCTTTGGAGTATATTGGCAATCCTCTGCGAAGTAATCTTCCACCATCATTTGATGATGTATCTCATGCTTTATGTTGATGTACATGCGAGTATGTTTCTCTAGCGGCGACGTGTGTGATGAAGAGTCGGAGAAGTAATGTGGGATTGCCATCTTTCAAAATTTCATGGCCATTTTTGAATTCGTGGAAACATAATCGAATGGTACCCTTTCGAATTCTAATTTTGGATCCTCCCTCGATGGTTCATCGGAGTGGTTTAACAAAGAAGACATTGGCAAAGTGTTATTTGGACGGTTTATTAAGAGTGCGAGAAAGAAGGGTGAAATTTGAGGTGTGTAGAAATATATGAAGTTTGGTGTCTATTTATATATCTCAAAAAAATATGACCGTTGGTCTATTTTTTTATTAAATAAAATTTTAAAAATAAAAAAACATGTCCGATCTATTCGGGACCTAATCGTGTCCCCATCCTGTTAACTGGTAAACTAGCTGAATGGGGCCCTGTTCCAAACGATACCTTCATCGGTTGAGGTAGTGACCGCTCCCCAACCATCCACCGTGGGTTGTCAGCAACCAAAACCAACAACTACCTATATATACCATCTAACAAAACTGCTTAATAATCAACAATCTTATTTGTTTTAGACTCGTAACAACATTCGATCCCTAACAAAGTTATAACCCGAAACATATCTAGCTCTATTACGATAAAGTTTCAGTCATAAAATTAATGTAAAACAATATTGAATCCTACTCGTTTAGAATGATGAATTATTCTGGAAAAAGAGAACATGGTCCATTATTCTTATTCATCTCCAACTTTTCGGTGCCTCAAGTGATAAGATTACTATAATATAGTATTAGTACTAATTTACTATCAATGTTCTACTTATGCTGGTTCAACGATTGATTAAACGCCACAGATCTCTCTCTCCTATACAGGTGTGGAAAATACTTTACAGGGTAGGCTTTGCATTTCTTTTCTACTTTGCTAGGTCATAAGTGGTATTTAGTCAACTAGTACAATGATTAAATAAATGGGATAAATGATGGTCGGTACTCGGTACCACCTGGATAAAATTTAGTAAAACAATCCCGCATAAATTTATGTACTTTATTTATATATTTATATTAACATTGTATTTGTTCATTGAAGTTGTGGACGGGCTGATTGATATAAAGTTAAAATTGTGACTTAAAATAAAAAATAAATTGATGAATACTCCCTTCGTTCTTTTAAAAAAAAATTAAATTCTTTTTCCGTGTTACATTAGAAACTTCATAACCTAAAAAAAAAAAGTTCTCATCTCACTAAATAATTCTTTATTACTTATCTCACCTACTTTATCATCATTTTATTCACTTTATCACTTACTTTATCAATATTCTATCACTCTCAAATTAATATTTAATTAAATTTCCTTAAATCAAAAGTAACTCCCCAGAAAGTTTTTATTAGACCGAAGGGAGTATTAACTAAGTGAATTATATAATATGGTGTTTGGAATAGATCAATAGAGTTTTACTAGGGTTGGTATATAAATGTGTAAGTATAAGATGATGTGTAAAAATGGAGTGATGTGTATAATATTTTTTAAATTAATTTTATTGATTTTTTTAATGTTTTTGGTGAAAATTTAATTGATTTAAGAGTGTTAGATTGATTGAAAAAAAAGAGGGTATAAGAGTAGGGTAAAAGGAGAATTATGATTGTTCAGTGAAGAAAAATTAATTTAAATTTTTTATAGTAGAAGATATAAAACAAACACTCCGAATCATTTTACATTCAAAAGGATGACTAAGCTCATTACAAATTTATAGTAAAACACATGATAATAGATACTTAAATGGTAAAGATGAATCACGTAAATATGAGGAGAAGGGCCAGAAATTACAGATCTCGCTAGTCACTGTTCCTTCAACCGTCAAAACATAGTAATTTGAAATGAATAAGGAAATGTAAAAAATTCGTAGAAGTGTTACGTTATTGAGTGGATATACCACATCATCATCGATACATCAATTGTATATTAAAATACATTAATAACACATAAAGAAACTCAACTTATAAATTTCAAAATTAATCAATTATGGTAAAAAGGACAAGATATTTAGGAAAATTTGGTTGACTATCTGCTAATCAAGTCAGATATTTGGCTTTATTAACACACATAATTTAACTGGTTACAGGCTTATAGCTTACTATTATCCTAACTTCACTTATACGAATTGATTCAGAATTCAACAAGATTAACGAACTGCACTGGGAAGCCCTATAGAAGCAAGATTAATATTACATTCGAATTAGTGCAATATATGCATGCATTTTTTGAATTTTGCATTCACCAATGGTGTAGCTAAATTATTTACATTCAAGATTGAATTGGAGCAAATAACCACGTGAAATATTTGGAAGAAGTGGAATGGTATATAAGAGTAGACTGGAGCAAGTAACCGATGATATGGAACTAACGTGAATTATTTGGAAGAGTTGGAATCATCTAATATATCTAATCTTTTACTTATTTTATATCATTACATAATTGAAAAGTTTTGTACTTTATGAGAAAGAGAATGTTATGCATATCATGATACCATGAAGTTTTCAAGAATTTATTTTGGTTATTGTTTTAACAGTCGGGAGTTTATTCGTATTCCGTTTTTCTAATATTAATATTAACATATAATATACAATAAAGCGCAACTCAATTGGCAATACGCTTCACCTACAATCAATACATTGAGGTTTGAGTCACCTATATTATTTTAGATAAAAAGAAAAATATTAGCATGCAATAGACATTTAATTTAACTACTTTATAGTTTGGAATTGGATATATTTGTTATATATATTTGACGCAATTTAGTTTATATATGAATTATGGATTATATTGGATGTTCATTTGTTAACCCTTCGGAGTGTAGAATGTAGTGTAGATTAAACTATCATTGTTAGTTGATGATGAGCCCAATCCAATCAAAACATAATAATATTTGTAGAATGTTTAATGTTATTTTTTTTAAACGGGTCATAAAGGGTGAAGCTTGGATCGGAGCGGGTCTGGTCCGGGCTTGACCCAGTTTGTACATGTTCGGGTATCGGTGGGTGATCCTTCCACCTGGCTAATCTGGGCTAGGTTTGGCCCGCTGTTTAGTCCTACCCCAGTTAGTTAAAAGTGAGGATACTTAGTAAATTTGCTTGACTAACTATACTAATTTAGCCAATTAGTTAGCTTTACTTTGACTGGTTATAAACTAACTTGAGAAAGAACTGATTCAAAACTCAACAAGAATTAAAGAACAACATTGTAAAGAACTAAAGAACGAGAGATCAGCAGATTAATACCACCGGTGTGTTGGTGCAACACATGAGACATTTTCTGAATTTTGCAGCCATATCAGCAGTCTTAGCTAAATATTCCTAATGCAGAAATAATACACGAACTATTAGAAGAACAGACACAATGTTATACAATTATGAATGCTTTATGAGTTGCACTAAAAACGTACATACCTGAGGAGCTGCTTTCCTCACTTTTCAGATGGCCTACTCTCGCGCGACAATGTGTTATATCACAAAGACGCGAAAGAGAAGGCTATTCGTTCTCTGTGGCCTGTGGGACTTGGAACAGTTGGAATGTTGGTGTATCTACATGAGGATATGATCACTGGAAAATGTTACTAGAGACAAATTGATGAGAAACTTGGATTCGTTATCTGTGGTGAGATAGGTATATGTGGATAAAATGAATAAAAGTTATCCAGGTGATGATACCTAGAGTAAACCAGAGCTAGCTTGAATGGTCCAGCTTTTTCCTTGTTCAGATTTACTATCTACATACATTTATGGACTAGCTTCCATGGTTATGATCTACATCCACACACAGAAAACTGACAACTTAATGCTTCTGTTAGTTGTTAATCTAGAAGTATAATTGAATTAAAATTTCTTAATGTAACATATTAATAAGGAATTTTAATCTAATAATATTTACAAGTGTCAAAAAATTCTAATTCATTAATTTTAATCTAATAATATTAACAAGGAATTTTAATCTAATAATATTATTCCATGTGTCTCACAGGCATTGATTAATTAATAAAGTTGGGATTTAACTACTTGGAAACGAGTTGGAATTTAGTGGAACAGTAAAGCAAAGCCAAATTGCACAAACATAAAAACAACATATAATACAAAAAAAGGAAGAAAACACAAACACTAAAATGTAGAAAATTTAGTTGTACTGTACTTTAATAAAGCTTCAAGTGTGAAATGCATTTTACCAGGAATATCTGGGAGCACATCAACAAATTTTTATGGTCCAAACTCCAAAAGTAATTGTTTGGTCATTTGAACCCTGCTGCAACCTCACTATGACTTCATAGGTAGACCTTCTAAAACCTAAGTTTCATTTGACATCAGAAGTTCAGAACCGAACCGTTCGATTCTCCCTGCGATTTCAGTTTGGAACTGCAATTTTGGTTCGGTACTCGGTTCCAGTTTCATTTGGCCGGGATCTGCTCATATGAGGTTCTCTAACTACACTGAAGGTGTACCTAGGGTGCCTTAGGATCGATTATTCTCAACAATTCATTCATGAAACTTACTACCGTTGCTTTTCCCGCCATTTGTAAACTACAAAGTCATGAACAAAGGCATGCTCTAGAACAGTTAACTCTTGTCATCGTTTATTGAATTTAGTACTTGGAATTTTGGGCGGACAATTCAGTTTTATTGTTGGAACTACAAACTTCAGGTACTGTGAAGAGTTCACTTGCATCTAGTATGAATGTATGATAAACAAAATACAAAGTATTAGCCAACTATTAATACTTCCATTCCGACCTTCAGAAATCATCACGTTGTTCGGCAATCGGCAGTGAGTTAACGGAGTGTGATTAAGGAATATAACCAACCTCGTGTTTGACAGTGAGTTATCGTTTATCAGTCAGCTTATAAGTTCGTTTGCCCCCATTTAGCATCATTATCTCAACTAACTAATTTGAAATCAAAAGCAGGCATTCTTTGTCATTCCTGCTTAAACTCCTCCTAGGCCATACAGTACTTGCACTGTAGTTTCATTACCAAAATCCAACTAGTCAGCATTCTATTTCTTACCAAAAATGCCATACACCATCACTCCTTTTATATTCCTATTACAACTCCTCCTCATGACCACCATGTACACCAGAGCTGAAAAACCCGTTCACCCCACAAGCCACCCTAATTCGTTACTGGAAGCACCACATTATCTCCAACACCTCAGACTTGATCCCTTCCATTCTACTCAACAAAGCTTCTCCACTCAGTACCACCGATTTCGCAACCTTCTCCAAACTCATCGTAAATCCAAACTCACTCTCCGCCAATCTCCAAAACTTCTGCTCCAAAGCCAACCTGTTATGTTCCTTGTCATCCCAATCACTCACTAAACAATCAGGCAACATCAATTTTACAACCTACAATATCCCAAACTTCACCAACTACGCCACTGGCCTAGTTGGCTCTTCCAACTCCTTCCACCAATACTCTGACCTCACCACTGGATTTCGCCGCTACAGTCGCGATACAGTCTCCGAAAATGACAACTTCGACACCTATGCCAATGAGGCCAACTCTATCAACCAGAGCTTCCACACTTACGGCACTGCTTCCTCACGTGGAGCCGGAGAATTCAAGAACTATGATCAGAATGTTAACAATATTGGACATCTCCAATTCAATTCCTACTCGGATAGGTCAAATGTTAGAGAACAGTCCTTCTCTGGATACGGAGAAAGCGGTAACACTGGCAGGGAAACTACGTGAAGAACGGAAATGCAGCAGTGGACGGTTTTGCGAACTATGGCACCCAAACCAATACTCTGGCATCGGAGTTTCATAATTATGGCGAAAATGGTAATGCGGATAATGACAAGTTCAGTTCCTATGGAATTGATTCAAATATGGTCGGAAATACATTCACTACATATGGAACTGGAGGGAACAAACCGGTTGAGAGCTTCATGAGTTATAGAAACGAATCTAATGTTACGATGGTTTCATTTCTTACGGTAAGGAGTCGAATCAGCCGAAAATGGAGTTCTGAACTTATGGTGAAGGGGTTACCGGTGGGAGTGATAAGTTCACTCGGTACGGAGGAAAAGCTCTTATGGGAAGTTTCGAGTTCAAGTCTTATATAACAGACAATGTCAATAGCTTTAATAATTACTATGATCGTAAGGGGGTCAAGTTTACCACATACCATAAGAGGTTTTCAACCGCGGAAAGGGGTAAAGATTCGCCAGCACCTAGGGGTAGAAAGGCCAATAAGTTGGTGGAGTCGGGGCAGTTCTTTAGGGAGGAAATGTTGAAGAAAGGTACAATCATGTCCATGCCTGATATCCGCGATAAAATGCCTCCTAGGTCATTTTTGCTTAGGGTGATCGTGTCGAAATTACCCTTCTCGACCTCCAAGTTAGAGGACATGAAGGCGATTTTCCATACAAGCAACAGTTCTGCCCTTGAGAAAATGTTCTCTGATGCACTAGGTGATTGTGAGAGAGAGCCAAGCCCTGGTGAGAAAAAACAATGTGTGGCCTCGATCGAGGATATGATTAATTTCTCCACCTCGATTCTAGGCCACAATGTAGCCGTCCGAAGCACGGAGAATACTCGAGGCTATAATGGTAAAATCTCAATTGGGGAAGTCAGAGGGATCAATGGAGGGAAAGTCACAAAACCATTGTCATGCCATCAAAGCATGTTCTCATACATGCTCTACTATTGTCATTATGTCCCGAAAGTTCGGGTATATGAAGCAGATCTATTGGACCCAGAATCGAAGGCCAAGATCAATCACGGTGTTGCCATCTGTCACCTGGATACCTCGTCGTGGAGCCCGGTCCATGGAGCCTTCGTAGCATTGGGTCCGGGACCCGGGAGAATCGAAGTTTGTCACTGGATCTTCGAAAATGACATGACTTGGATTGTTGTGGACTAATGTATGATGCATCTATAACTGTTTTTGTTACTCAAACCAAAACTTCATGTACCAAGTAGTACTATGTTACAACTGGAGTCTTGTTCATGAGATGGTGAGATCAGTTGAGTAAAGGCCATTGTCAAGGACCACTGGAAAGTGGAAACTTGATAATCATCTACTAAACAAACACAAGGTAACTCTAATTAGCATATTATAACCGTTTTAGCGAATATGGGAGAGATTCAACTCACAACAAAACTGATTAGTGGACTTGAAACGTCCTTTAGTGAATACTGAAAGCGAAATACAACAAACTAAGTACCAATACGTTAGACTCCCTCCCTCTAACGAACCGAAAAAAATCTAAACGTATATGGAAATCGAGATTTTAATTCACACTTTCATCTTAAAATCCGCACTATATATACAAAGTGCCCTTCTCTTTTCTTTCTCCCACCAAAATCTCTGCAACCAAAGTTCAAAATGACACTTTTTCCATCAACAAAAATGAGTTCCACCACCACTCCGCCTCTCCTCTTCCTCTTCATCATTGCGACTCATGTACGAACATCAATCCCTTTAGTACAACTTATCAGTTTCTTACATTTCATAACATTCTGCAATGTTTCACAATTTTGAAAGCATAACTCATTGAATTGATGAAATAAAAAATGAGTACATTGAGAAGCAAGCTAGATAGAACAGTTGTTAACTGCTAGTAACTAATTCTATCTGATATGTACACGTAATGAAACACAATGTACAATTCCTATGTAATTTGCGCAATTGATTGATGTACAATGTGAAATGCAAAACATACAACTCAAACTCCTTAATTTGTTTCTCAACTTTGATAAGTCGTTCTCGAGTTCTTCACTTCAATTCGGTGTCGTTGACTCGTTGAAGATTGATTAAAACTTAAATTAGTTGTTCATGATTCAGCAGGTTTTTGTTACAGAATCAATGTCAGCAATCGAAAACGTGCACATAATCGACTACTGGAAGGAACACATCATCTCGAACGTCTCATCAACAATACCAGAATTCTTGTTGAACAAAGCTTCTCCACTCACCCCTTTCCAAATTGTTGCATTTTCGACACTTGTGGGAGATCACAAGGCTCTCTACACTCATCTTCCGGATTTTTGTGAAAAGTCGAACCTCCTTTGTTCGAAACTGTCTTCTGATTTCCTTAATTATACAAATGATGGCCCCAATTTGCAACATTATCCCCCAAACCTCGCCAGAAACCAGGAGAATGGTTTCCTTACTACAAATGATGGCCCTAATTTACAACATTATCCCTCAAACCTCTCCAGAAACCAGGAGAATGATTTCCTTAATACAAATGGTGGCCCCAATTTACAGCATTATCCCCCAACTTCTACCAATGATCAGAATGTTGTGATAGTTGAGGGTAAAGAAGTCCATCAAATGGCACTGGAACCTGGTAGTTTCTTCAGGGAGGAAATGCTTAGGACAGGCAATTTCATGCATATGCCTGATTTTCGCGACAAATTGCCCAATAGGTCGTTTTTGCCCCGTGCAATCGTGTCAAAACTGCCCTTTTCGACATCCAAACTTGAAGACATGAAGAATGTTTTCCATGCGGGTGATGGTTCTGCAATTGAGAAAATGTTTAGCAATGCACTGGCCGAGTGCGAGAGAGCACCCAGCCCTGGGGAGACAAAACGGTGTGTGGCCTCTATAGAGGACATGATTGACTTCTCCACGTCGCTTCTAGGCAGGAACGTGGATGTTCGGAGCATGGAGAGTGAGGGCGGATATAATAGTGAGATCATGATTGGAGAAGTGAAAGGGATCAGTGGTGGGAACGTGACAACATCTGTTTCATGTCATCAGATGCTTCACCCATACATGCTCTACTTTTGCCATTCTGTCCCAAAAGTTCGGGTATATGAAGCGGATATATTGGATCTGGAATCGCAGTCCAAGATCAACCATGGTGTCTCCGTTTGTCACTTGGATACCTCGACCTGGAGCCCGAAACATGAGTCCTTTGAGTTATTGGGCTCGGGACCCGGGAAAATCGAAGTGTGTCACTGGATCTATGAAAATGACATGACTTGGACAATTGAAGGTTGATGGATCCATCCAGAGCCCCCTTTGTGAGTTTGGAGTTGAACCTGGCTTTGTTGTGTATAAATAAAGAGTGGAGCAAACTGATGATGTCTAGATATTATATGTTTGGTCTTGGAAACTGGAAAGTACCATGTTCGTATACAGATTTCTGTTTTGAATGCTATATAAATATATACTACTATATGAATAAGATTATGGTTGTTTACTCTCTTCCTGGCAGTCTCTGAGGCCAGCTTCAGAGTTTTGTTCCGTTGAAATCATGCATACAAACCAAGACATCTAATATATGAATTCAGCTATTAATATTTACAATTCCAGACCTCCAGAAATCATCAGCTATTAATTGACAGAGTATAACCACACTCATGTTTGATATCGAGTTATCATCTATCAGTCAACTTATAAGTTCGTTTTTATTAGCATTAGTATTCTCAACTAACTAATTTCAGTTCAAAAGCAGGCATTCCTTGTCATTCCTACTTAAACTTCCAAGTACTGTATATACTCATTACTAAAATCCAACCACCATCCAACATTCCATTTCTCATCAAAAATGCATTCCACCGCTACTCCTCTTCCAACGCCATCTACACCAGAGCAAAAAACCCATTCACTCCACGAGCCGCCCTAATCCATTACTGGAAGCATCACATTTTTCCAAACGAACAGCGGTTCTACCCTTGAGAAAATGTTCTCTGATGCACTAGGTGATTGTGACAGAGAGGCCTGGTGAGTGTGGCCTCGATCGAGTATATGATTGATTTCTCCACGTTGATTCTAGGCCACAATGTGGCAGCCCGGAGCACGGAGAATACTCAGGGGTATAATGGTGAAATTGCACTTGAGGAAGTGAGACAGTGAGACGGATCAATGGAGGGGAAGTCACAAAATCAGTTGAGGTTAGTACTGGAGTCTTGTTCGTGCATTAAAACATTCAAGCATAACCAAATTTACCAAGTAAAATAGCGGTTTTTACATTAAATATGAAAATTTTGAACTATTTATTTAGGTTATGTGGATCTTTATTCAGTGCATATGGATTTTTACGTACTGTCTATCAATTTTTATTCGGGGTCTGTGGGTTTTTACGTTGTCTGTGCGTTTTTTTTTTGGAATAGATAGGTTTTAATGTAAAAAAATGAAATTTCCATATCTAATGAAAAAGCCGCTCTTTCTGTAGACTGTCTCAATCAAATTAAAGTTAGTTAGTTCATAAGTTTTTTAAATTTAATAAAGCAGCTTTAAAATTAAGTAAAACTATTTTATTTGCAATTTTTCGATGAAAATTTTCAAATTGACAAGTGACATGCATTGATTAATAAGATGTCATTGAGATACCGCATTTTGACAAAAAGTCCAAAGATATCGAATCGGATAATGACAAATTAAAATACTAAGATCGAAAACTTAACAAATTGATTATTGATTTTTAAATTTTATCATACTATGTAGTATTTAAATAAATTTATTACATGCGTACCAACAAAGTACATTTAACTTTTTTATTTTTAAACTGTTAAAGGGTGATTCGAACTCCCGAACAATTAATTAGAGTTGAAATGTATTATCAACTGGAATGTACCTCGTTCTCAAATGCATTGGAAAGTTATTTTTGAAAGAAATAAAATTCCGCATGTTGCTCTGGAGCGGTGATACATCATGTACGTATAGATCCGATTCATATGAGCAAATAAGCTAGATCATGAGAATCCAGCTCATATCAGAACTGATTAGTGGAGTTTAAACGTCGTTTAGTGAATATTGAAAACGAAATAAAACAAACTAAGTACGTAAAAGATCTAGACCCCGTTTGTTATAACGTTGGAGTGGACATCTCCCCACTCAAATCGAACATTTTGTACATAAAATTTCAATTTAAATTAAAAAAAAACCACTCAAATTCTATATCAATGAGTCTCTAAACATATATAAAAATCAAAATTTTAATCCACTTTCTTCCGAAATCCACAGTATATATACAAGTGCCTGTTATTTTCATTCCCCACCAAAATCTCAGCAACCAAGATTCAAAGCGACACTTTTTCCATCAACAAAAATGAATTCCGCCATCGCTCCACCTCTCCTCCTCCTCCTCTTCTTCATTGCGACTCAATTTATTTTCGATGTACGAACTTCAATCCTTTAGTACAACTTATCATTTTCTTACATTGAGTTCATTGAATTGATGAAATGGTGAAATAAAAATTGAGTACATTGAGAAGCAATCTCATATAGAAGAGCTCTCAACTGCTAACTAATTCTATCTGATATGTACAAGTTATGCAGCACAATGTACAATCCCCAATCCCTAGTGTAATTTGCACAATTGATTGATGTACAATATGAACTTCAGGACATATAACTCAAACTCCTTAATTTGTTTCTCGACTTCGATAAGTCATTCTCGAGTTCTTCACTTTAAGTTGGTGTTGTTGACTCGTTGTAGATAGAATATTAACTTACATTGTTCATGTAACAGGTTATTGTGGCTGAATCAACGACAGAAATCGAGAACGTACACATAATCGATTACTGGAAGGAGCACATCATCTCGAATGCCTCATCAGCGATACCAGAATTCATGTTAAACAAAGCTTCTCCACTGACCCCTTCCCAAATTGCTGCATTTTCGATACTTGTGGGAGATCACAAGGCTCTCTGCACGCATCTCCCAGAGTTCTGTGAAAAGTCGAACCTCCTTTGTTCAAAATTGTCTTCTGATTCGACACCCCCCTCAGCTGAGATACAGGAGAATTATTTTCTTAATTATACAAAAGGTGGCCCCAGTTTAAAGAATTATGTCTCTGATCTCTCCAGAAATCAGGGGGGGACAACTTCTCCCAGTGATCAGGACGTTGCAAACGCCGAGGTTAAAGAAGCCCATCAGATGGCACTGGACCCTGGTAGTTTCTTTAGGGAGGAAATGCTTAGGACAGGTAATGTCATGCACATGCCTGATTTTCGCGATAAACTGCCCAACAGGTCGTTTTTGCCCCGTGCAATCGTGTCAAAACTGCCCTTTTCGACATCCAAACTCGAAGACATGAAGAGTGTTTTCCACGCGACTGATGGCTCTGCAATTGAGAAAATGTTTAACAAGGCATTGGCCGAGTGTGAGAGAGCACCCAATCCTGGGGAGACGAAACGGTGTGTGGCCTCTATAGAGGACATGATCGACTTCTGCACATCACTGCTAGGTCGGAATGTGGTTGTTCGGAGCATGGAGAGTGAGGGCGGGTATAATAGTGAGATCATGATTGGAGAAGTGAAAGGGATCAGTGGTGGGAACGTGACAGAATCCGTTTCATGCCATCAAACACTTCTGCCATACATGCTCTACTATTGCCATTCTGTCCCGAAAGTCCGGGTATATGAAGCGGATATATTGGATCCGGAATCGAAGTCCAAGATCAACCATGGCGTCGCCATCTGTCACTTGGATACCTCGACCTGGAGCCCGGAACATGAGTCTTTTGTGGTATTGGGCTCGGGACCTGGGAAGATCGAAGTGTGTCACTGGATCTATGAAAATGACATGTCTTGGACAGTTGAAGGTTGATGGATCCATCCAGAGCCCCCTTTGTGAGTTGGAGTTGGAGTTGGCTCTGTTGTATATAAATAAAGAGTGGAGTGAACTGCTGCTGTCTTGATATATATGTTTGGTCTTGGAGAGTGTAATGTTTGTATCCAAATTTCTATTTTGAATTTTATATAAACAAATAGTATACTAATAAGAATATGGTTGTTTTCTCTAGAATGGCAGTCTGTGAGACCAGCTTGACAGTTTTGTTTCGCCAAAATCATGCAAATACCCCTCATCACAACATACATTCGTAATTTTCAACATTTAATATAAAACTACACATTAACTCTAATATACAAAGTTCTCAATGATTACAACACATAGATGTCATTAATCAGGTGTGATAAAACATGGACTGCAGAGACAGTAAAGAAGAAAGTTGCAGGTTAAAAATATTTCAAGAACCATACAGACTAGTAAGAGGCGATTAATACAAGCAGATTATGAGCTGCATAATTCATTTCTCTTTATAACAGCAAAGAGAAACAGTTCATTCCAAAGGAATAATAACAAAATTACTCAGTTTCTAAGACTAAACGCAGAAGAAAGAATACAACACCACCTTTCATAATACTATCATAAATAGATACTGGCTTAAAAATCAACTACATATTTTTTTTTTCTTCATTTTCTCTTTTTAGAATTTTTCGTTAAGTTAAATAAAACCTCAACCACAAATGACATTTGCATTTTGTATCTTTTTCCAGGATAAAAACTTTAAAGTACAAAGGCAAATATCATGTCATATTAATTAATTAATTTACCAACCAGCTTGGGTCCTTCACCATCTCCCAAATCGGACTCCCAGTACAATGAGCAAAACCATATTCAGAAGCTTCTCATATAAATAATAATCCAATCAAAGCCACATCTGCTTCAACAAGATACGGATAGTTGAGGACAACTCTGAATCACATTTCACACATGATTCTCCTGCAAGTGTCTTTTATGTTCCCTGTCCGAATACCCCATCTTTCCTAGTCCATTTCGGTCCTCTGTATAACCGTTGTGATTCTGTTTTTGTGATCCTGGAGCATAATCTGACCGCTGCTTGCCCTCCTGAGATCTATCCGGTGGACTCATGGCCTTTCTCTTGCGACTGCTTGTTTTAGGTGATTGGTACCCACGATCTGCATCATCAAGCGGCTCAAGTTCCCCTTCTTCAACCACATCATAATCATCTCCATTCAATGAATTCCCCTTTGACGACTGGTGATTCTCCTGTTCGGCCCGACCAGATTGTTTGGGCCCTGCTTGCTTTCTATCACGTTTAGTCTTGTCATTCTCACTGGGCACCTCGATGTCCTCAAGTTGCCTCTCAAGTTCATCTAAAGGATCGATTTTACGAACTGTGTCTCCCCGAGCCAACTTCCTTTTTTCGAAAGCAGCTTTGAGTTTCTCTCGGTCAAGCTGTGGCGACTGGCCAACAGTACCATCCCTGCTGGCCAGATTTTTACCATGAACTTTATCCTTCATTTCCGTATTATTATTATCCTTTATTATTTCTTTTTTCTCAGAACTTCCTTCTTGATCATCCTCACTGTGTCCTAATCCAAACCTGGATTTATGCTTCATCTCCCCAGAGTTATGAGGAGTCACATCTACTTCATGGTGTCGGTTGTCATTAATCTCATCATCACCTTTCCGATCCAGGATGCTCGTGATTTCAGAGCTACCATGGTCATTATTCCGTGATTGGACATTCCTAGAAGGCCCACTGTGATTATCTGTAACTGGTTGTTCAGAAGGTGGTCTTGAAGGCTGCAGCTTTGAGGAAGCTGCTTGTCTTGAAGCAACTCCAGTTTGAGATGAACTGTAACTGGTGACATGTTCGTCATCAATAGGAGCTTTAGATGGGGGACGTTGACTTGCTCCAATACTACCTTCAGCTTCATTAGCCTGAGATTGTGGCATTCGATTTTGTTCGTACAACTCCAACATCTGATTACTAACCTCTGCAAAGCACAAGATCTTGAATTAAAAAGGATTTACATAGAAATAAAATTTAGAAATAACAGCATAAAAAACTGTCCAGTTTACCAGATTCTCCCTTCACCAAAAAAACTCTTCGGGGCTCATATACAAAATAATAATCACACAGAAACAGACAAACCAAATATAAATGAGAATCACTGAAGACTGTACACAACTAGCATACCCAGTCCCAAGTTCAACTTCCCACTTCCGTTTTTGTTGGTGCAATATCAACTTCTCATACCTCAAACGAAAAATCTCACCTTCTTATTCACTCTATCTTATACTTGCATTCATTAAACTTACATTTTCTAAATTGTTACTATAATAATTATCTTATATGTTGTAGTCTTAAAACCCGTGACCAGCTCAATGGGAAGTTGAATCTGGGAAGGGGGAGTAATGCATAACTTCCCCTTTGATACCATCAAGAAAGTCATGTGTGCAATTAAAAGAATTATATCTCAAACAATAATATTTGAACTCGAGAATGTAGACCCAGTTCATGATAGCATGATGTTGGTACTTAATCAACCTCAAATAAACAATCAGAGGAAGGCAAAAAGACCAACCCTCCAATTGGCGTGGTGTGACATCAAACTCCTGCCACCAAACCTTCTCACCATCATGTGGAAGCTTCACTTTAAGAAACTTGGCAGCAAGGAAAATAGCCCCTGCTGCAATGTGGTGGGGCTTAAATTGCAAGCATAGTGATGTCCGAAGCCTGCACGGCGCTTTCTCGCGTCAAAAGGAGTAGAGCAAGAAAGGCCCATGGATAGCACACATGCATTCAACAATAAGTAAATCATACCCATCATTGACAAAGTTCCATGCAACTTGAGCCAAGGCATTTTGGGCAACCTTGAATTTTTTAATGGCCTCAACAAGGGGTTTATATGGATGGTGTACATTCAGATCAAAACCAAGAGTCCCGAGGACAACCCTTTCTCCTACTAAAATGAGTTCCTTCTGTTGTTCATAAACCTCCTGCAAATTAAAAGGTCAACACCACATTTAATATAATGCAAATGAAAATCCTGACGAATATATTTGAGCATGCTACTAAATTTTCAGTTGTTGGAATCCTGACGAGAATGAAAGCAAGTTCAAACCTTGAAAGAATCACACCATTTTCTGGCAAAAGAGATAAAATACTAGAGGAGAAAGTAAACCACCTTCTGCTTAATCCTCTGCACAGCTGCTGCATCCTTTTTGTTAATGATTTCATATGATACAAGAATCACATCTTTAAGAGGACGGGGAGTTTCTTCAACCTTGCCAGCAAGAAACATACAAACTGTGGCTATTGTCTGCAGAAATAATAATATAAATCAGTACCCATCCCAACACATATGTAAAAATAAACTCATTAAAGTAAATACCTCTATCAAAACCATATTTCACTATTCTAATGCATCAGATCACATTTTAGTATTCCAATACTTCTATCAAGAATCTATCAATACAGAATCCGATCCAGAGCTTCTGAATGAGTTTACAATTAATCAGACATATATAGTTAAATCCGATAATCCAAACAATTCGCAGTGAAACTTGCATTTCCCTACTTCTCACCTATTTTAATACCTTAGACATTTCAACCAGAAAATAAACATAATAAAAGTAAGATAACAAAGTCGATAGTTCCAAGGGATAACTAATTACATATTACACATCCTAGAAATAAGAGTCCAGAACTATAAAATATTGGATATCCTTCCAGATATAGAAAACTAAACTCAAAGCTCAAAATTACCCAGAAATTTCTTGTGAGGATTACCTAAAGTCAGGTTGGGGGTTTTAGCCTATCATTTATTATTAAATTGTAAAATTCAAAGCTATAAGTATGTAGTGAGTACTCCATCCATCCAGTTTGCCAGTTTGAGTAAGGATAAATGACCTTGTAATAACCAAATTGGCTGCTTGCCATAAAGTAAAAGGTACAATGTAAAACCCACGGCCAATATACAGCGATATAATATTCATCTCTTTTTTGTATCCAAAAGTAATGTAAGGAATGTTTCAGGACGGAAGGACAGGAATTAGATAACCCCACGGATTTTCAGGTTGTTTAACCGAAAAGTTGAAAACTTCAACCCATAATCCAATCTAAGAGTTCAGAATCCGAGTGGTTCAGACCGAAGTACCAGATTTTCAAGTCTAATTTTCGGATTGGACTGACTTAAAACACCTCTAATATACATTGTTCCTACATATGTTTTTTCTCCATGAACTGGGAGTTATATTAATTAACTGTGTGGTTGGCATAAAAAAAATCTTTGGTATCAATATCAGTCTTACTTAAAGAGTTATGAGATCAAAAATGTGACATCAAGGAAAGCAAAATTCCAACCAGAATGAAGGAATACTATAGTATAGTACAGTTTTCACTACAATAAAGGCACCTGCTGCTTTCCCAATATATATCCAAGCATAACACATAGGATCAGCGAGAACATATCTTAAAAGTATACGGTAACGAGAGAGATTGCAATCTCATTATAGTAGATGTTTTGGGAAAGAAGGCTAAAAGGATTTGACATTTCTCATTTTATATCCCAATGAACACAAAAAAGGCTTAGCAAAACAAAACTAAAAAACAATTGTTCTAAAATTTATTACTGTTCTTCTCAACTAAGAAGACTAGTGACCAAGACAGGAGATACTTCCAATTTCTACATACTATATCAATAATGTACGGAAAACAACCTCATGTACCACCTATCTATGTTCTGTCAATGTCGAATACCCAGACAATGAATTAACTGTATGATCTAGTTCCACAATAGCATACCACTGAGAAAAGATTTTATGAACTCAAAATGAAATCGTTTAGTCTGAAAGGACAGATAAAAATAAACTCACCCTCCTATCATTTTTCGCATGGGACTGACGGAGGAAGAAGCGGTGACAAAATATAATCGCCGTAGCAATCGTTACCTGAGGCCTGAATCATGAACCATCTAATAAGATCAATGATCTAAACGAAATAATATCAGATTAATGTTGCATGTTAAGAACTGCTACCATGAAACCATCACCAATCCAATTCCAAATTATAAACACTCCAACGAGGCACTTGGGCATGTTAAAACAATAACAATCACACATCAGAAAAGTCGAGCAAATCAGTACAATCTTTCAGGAGCAGTCAAAGTCCAAATGACCATTCATTCATTTCTTAACGTATCAAGTACCATACATGATGATTAGTTTACATATTACCTCAGAATGTGTCTGTAAGTTAGATGTACGATACTTTAGAATGCATATACATGTTAAAACAGGTAACATAAATGCCAACAAGTACAAACAAAGAGCTGGCATGGACTTGAATTCTGAGGCTACAGAAACATTGGAAACATAATTGGAAACATATATACATGAATATATCATTGAAGCAGGCAATGCTAACTGCACAGGAAGTTCATAATTTTGTAAACACATCCGATGAAAAGAACTTACACTTTAAGCCTCATCCCTAAATCCTGTAAGAACGTACAGTATGACTTGCGTAGATAAGTCTCTTTCTTCAGATCGATGCCATCTCGTCTGGATGGAGAATTTTCCTCAAGTTCTTTCCTAGAGAAGTACCAGCGGCTAGCCCCTTCTTCCGGCCTTTCCTGAGAACCTCGATAATTTGCTTCTGGTGCTCCATGATGTGAGGTCTCACCACACAACAGGGCAGCCATATGCAACTCCTCCCCAAATATTTGTTCAAAATGAGGCCTCTGGAATTACAGAAATAAGCGCAGACGACCTTCATCAATCAGAAATAACAAACTGGTTAGATCATAGTGTTATTGAGGGAATTTGACTACCATAGAAGTTCTAGTAGACTAGTATACTAAGACCAAGACCAGTGCATTCAATCTGTAACCCTGAGTCAAGAAAGGTGAAACAGATCATACTACTATACAGTTCTGGGTAAAAAGAGAATGTTAAAAGTATGATTATGAAACCCAATTATATAAATATAAAAAGATTTACCGGAATGTTGTGCTTAATTACTACATAACAGAAGCCTATGGGATACTATGGACACGTATCCCTATGTTGACTCTAGTATTAGGAATCACACTAGTTGTACTAGTAATGGTTAGAAAGAGAAATCTCCAGGAATACAACAAATTTTCAAGCAAAAGACGATGACATATTAATAATTAGAGAAGCACAATCTGTTGAAAGTTAATATAGAGATTCAGAGGATTACTAGACCTTGACATTTAGATAATGCAAAATCACAAGTTAACCACACGATTCTTGTAAAATTATGGAAGGAAACTTCAATGGTAATTGTTCTCGTCTAAGCAAGTCCACTTATTGTAATTAGTACTTAAAACATGCTAGTCGACATCTCCCTCGAATTAGAGCTATTTAGACACTAGAATTTTTTCTACTATAATGATGGTTTACCCTTAGACTCTGGGTAATCGGATGTTAAATTCACTGTTGAGCCGGGGAAGGTAACACACTGTTTTTTTTCCTTACATCTAGGCTCTAGCGGACCGTAGACAAAGTTACTTTAAAATTAGTGGCGAGTATGTAGAAGTTTGTATGTGAAGTATATATTTATGAATATACTGAAGCTAGTATAGAAATTGTGATCCACTAAAAAAAGTACAGTATGATTTACTCTGGTCTTTTCGGGTTTCAAAAATCACACCTGGATTATAATGTATTATTGCACCTAACTGATTTTCCTTGTTGGGCACATCTCATAACCGATAAACGAAAAATAAGTGATGGCACACTGCAAAAATGCAAAACAGTAGCAACATTATTGGTATCCCGGCCAAGTTGCAACATTTTATTTCACTCCATTTTTGGAATTACCATTAACAACTTTACCACAATATCGACAACGAAGTGCAGCTTAGTTGGTAAGACGATTCACCTCCAACCAATAGGTTGGAGGTTCGAGTCAACCTTTAGCCGTTTCAAAAAAAAAAACTTTACCACAATATCAATTACTTATTCATTCTTCAACGTGGCAACCTAACCTACTTGTACTGAATTCTCCACATTCTATAACATTTCTTAGTTGATGTGTCCCGTTATATGAACATAGTTAGTTCAGAGAAGTGAAATTAAAGTCAAATACTGTCTTTTAACATGGTGACATAAACAAGCGCCAGGATTTTTTACTGATTCTTCTAGAGTATATCAATGTGTTGATCTTCTAAAGAAGAACAAGTCTCCTTAATCATAGTGAAGCGGACTAGTGAGTAGTTACACACAGCTGAAATCACTCGTTACGCTACTCCTATGGAAAAATCCATGGCCACACAACTGACATTCTGTGAAACAAAACATACAACGTGTCCCTTTCCTATACATGATATATCATAACAAACATTCAGTAGAGATGCAAATGCAAAGGAGGATGAATGGAGTTTCTCCGACATATTCACAATCAAGATTTTAACAGAATTTTGGTGTGAGAATAAAACAAGCTAACAGTAAAAGTAACAAATACACTCTAAAAACTTGGAGCGACTAGATGCAGAGCTTCAATACTCAAATTGGCCATTACAGACATATCATTTCAACAAATCAACAATTTTGCACCAGGCATGCACAACACGCTTAATATGGTCTCCAAAAAGGTGTGCTTAAACAATTAAAGCATGTAAAGCATGACCGACTAAAATAGTCTTGTTAACACCTAACATCACATTGGTAAATTGACTTTTACAACACGGCAAGACCAACTTATTTCGTCGCAAAAAAACCCAGAATTTCGTGATACTATAGTCTAATCTACGAATCTCCTAAATAAAGCACTATATTTTTACGATTCTCACAGGCTCCAACCTTATTATCCATTCAAACAGAAACCTTAGCAAATTATACATTCTCTAGCAGGCAAGAAACCCATCACCCAGTAGATGGAACAGACATCAGGATCCCCACCCCCATCACATAAAACTGAAATTTTGATGCTTAATTCTTCAGTTAACAAGCCTTGATTAATCAAACAAAACAGCAAATTGTAAGCTTCGATAGGAACCGAAACCAAAACCCACATAAGAATACGACAATAACAGGTCCTCTGCATACACCAACCCCTAAATATGCTTACTGAATCACTCACAGTCAAAAGGGAGAAAAGACGAGAATAACAAAAAAACAGCTATCCAGCAACAGAAAAAATCGAATCTTGACGAAAGCTTCAAATTCCCGCTCACTAGTCACTGTGCACATCATTGAATTGCAAATTGAAA